>WETZ01000028.1:0-177481 GCA_011034095.1 Fusarium cf. aywerte
GTTCGATGGGTAAAAGAGAGCCGAAAAAAGAAATAGCTGTATCGAAGGTGGTGTAATGTAAATCGTTCTCATTACCCACGATGCGCATGATTTCTTATATGATGCAGCATACATCAACGACAGCCAACGAAAGCCATGCTGTCCCTCACCTGCTCCCGTATGCAAGAAAGACGAACAGAAAAGGTTGCAGAACCAGAAACAGCTGAACAAGGGGTTTCACACACAGACAACAGCGTTCTCGTTGAGAGCAGCACACTGCGGACGGGAGTTGAAGGTGCATGCTTGCATCTGCGCAGCTGTGAAATAAAACCGTCTAATGTGCCGAATAACTCGCATTAATGACAAGGGTAATGGCGCAAAATGAACCAACGACACGGCGAAACTTCCATGTACAGTGAATCCTTCCTCCCGCCAACCCGATGAGTCACTCTCTTAGAGCCTCCGTTCAAAACGGACTCTTCTGGGTGATTTGTGGGCGGCGGCGGCGCTTCAGGGGCGGCGTAAGAATTAACTTGGTCGCCCAGATGGCGGTGTCCGCACCGGTGACAATACTTAGCCACGAGGCGGCATGAAGCGGAGTCAGCCAGCAGACGGTCAACAACGCGCCTTTTTTCCCCTCGACTTTGGGTTGATCGCTGAGGTTGGCGAACCATTTACGCAAAAGTGATAGACTTGGAATCACGTTTCTCCTTCAAGGAAGAAGGAGGGTAGGTTGCGGGACAAAGTGCAGCATGTTCGTGGATATCATGATAGTCGACGGAACCAAACTGGCTGTTTCCTGAACCCCTGTCTGTCATCCATCCGGGGTGTCTGGAAGGCGACTGGGGGTGGCCTTCAATGATGGTGACGGTGTTGACAACGCTTTTTCTCTAAGCCCTCTCGTCTCCTTTCGCGTCTCTCTCTTGCATTGCTTTTCCTTTCGTAATCACCGTGTCTTCTTCTGCTTTGGCTAGGTTACGGCGTAGCACAGCCTTAGCATAGTCAATATAATACGATACCCCTTTTGCGGAAGCTGAGGGATTCAGGAATTATCGCTCAGACAAAGGACCCGGGGGTGTTGTGCGTAGTGAGGACAGAGCGCAAAAAGACCAGGAGTCGAACCGGCAAAGAAATATTAAGACCCCGGCTTTGGCAGGGGTTTAACGTTTGGAGGTGTGGGCAAAGTGGGCATTGGGCTCTGGTCGACTCCCCTTGGGCACTGAACTTTGGTTTCGGTCCCTGATGTTGGCGTCACAACGCTTTTGCTCTTCGACTTTGCGCATACCGCACTGGCGGATTTAATGTGTTGAGAAGGGATTCAAGGGTGTCTGAAAGCGCAAATGCGAGTCTGAGTGTGTGCACCAGACCCAGTTTCCATTTACCATGTCTCTGATATTCCAATCACGAGGTTGCAAAACGAATTCGGCTTCACTCCTTCACACCCTCAACTCCCTTTAATTCTTTCGGTTTTAGCAGGGGTTGATGCAGTTCAGTGCTGAAGTTTGTGGTGAGAAAGAGAGGGAGAGAGCATGTCGGCTATCACCTCTTCCTCAGACCTTGGGTGTGCGTGTGTGTGCAGTAGGATTGATTGCTCCCCCTTCCCATGCATCCGTTTCTCTCCGCGTTTGCGCACACCGTGATGTACCGACTCTGCATACCTAGACGTACAGGAAAGACTGTACCGTAATTATTCTGTTGTATTGTATAGGACAGATCGCGAGCGAACGATTCTCCATATGCATTTTGTCGTCATTTGTCCGTCTTGAGCATAGAGCAAAATAGACTGCGTACCCGTGTAAGTCGATACGGCAGGAATAGCACATCTCATCTTCAAGGCTGGTGCAAGGCATATTCCTACCACATAACACTAATGTCCGAATTCCAAACAAAGTATGTGTCTTCGGAAGGAGCACCTCGTTCAGCTCATCAATTCTAATTTCCTTCCATTGCTAGGCATCCTGTCCCCTGCCTACAGGACTTTTACCTGCCTTGCTTTGTTTTAGGCCTGGCCCTTTCCTTCCATTATTGCGCCCCCCTCTCAATCGCCCACCCCCCATTCCAGACGCCTCAGACATGGGCTGGAGTGTACTGTAGCGTAGGCAGGCCTTTCTTTTTCTTAATTTTCCCTCCCACACCCGAGTTTGACAAAACCCATATCAACCCGATTATTCTTCTTTTTCCCTCGTCTGCCTACACCTCAACTTACCTCCCTTTTCACCACACACAGGTTTATTTCGACCTTTATCCTCGAATACTCTCTCGTACTCTGTTCTGTATTCTGTTACAGGAAGAACGTCCATCGTCTTGTTTTACTTGGTAGTAAAGCAATAGCGAGCAACTGTCTAAGGTTCAGAATACACTCACCATCAACTTTCCTAAACCGACGTCACTTTTTTTTTTTTTTGCCTTTGTGGCCCCTCAGCTCCCGCTCCCGCTCCCGCTACAACCCAATAGAGTGCTCTCCGCCAAAAACGCCCGCGCTCTTCTATCCGCCTGCCAGACCATTTACACCGCTGGTCGTTGGGCAGAGCTGCACCGCAGCGAAACAGAGTTAACACCGAAAAACCACCAATAAACACAGCATCGAGGCGACTTCGGAGTCGTTTTCCTCCTCTTCTCCATTTCTCTTCTTGTTGTGTAGGCGATCGTGAACAATCCAAATCGACGCCATGCCTCTGCACCAGCGAACCTCTGCTAGCCCTACCAAGAGGAGCAGCTCCTCTGTCAGGAGCTCTTCCACCGCTAGAAGCACTACTTCTTCAACCTCCTCCTCCTCTAACAGCAACAACAACAAGTCAAGGGCCTTGACTGGTACGTTCAATGGCCACCCCTCGTTTCCTTTGTTCCCTTCCACTAACGTGAAGTTACTTCGTATAGTTCAAGACCATGACTACGAGTATGAATTCGATATGGAATCTGAGTTGCGCGACGATCTTCAGAAGGCAAACACCGAGCTTAACAAGGCCAACGCCGAAAACGATAAACTCAGCGCCCAGAACGACAAGCTTAAGGCAACCATTGAACAGCTTACCCGCAAGCTGAACGAGTCAAAGACATCCCTCGAGGAAACCACCCGCAAGCTCAACGAGTCCACCGTCTCGTGCCGTGAACTCAAGGCCCAAGTTGAGGGTGCCCGATCCGAGGCCGATGTCCTCCGAGAAGACAACCGTCGTCTTAACACCGACTTCGAGGAACTCAAGGGTGATAAGCGCCGCCTCAACAGCGAGTGCGATGAACTCAGAGAGGAGAAGGAGGTCCTTGAAAAGGAAAATGAGCGCGTCAAGTTTGAGCATCACGATCTTGAGCAGCGCTTCATCGGCCTACAGGCCAAGCATGAGAATCTCACCATGCGCCACAACGCTGTGAGTAGCCAGGCTGGCTCGTCTGCCATGACAAGCCCCATGTCCAGCCCTATGCCTAGCCCCCTTCCAGCCCCTCTCCCTGAGGCTCGCAAGAATTCTTCTCGTCCTTCTAGCAAGGCCTCAAGCAAGGCTTCTAGCAAGGTTTCCAGCAAGTCTGTTACCAAGCGTGAACCTCGTGAAGACCGCCATCGTGAACAGGAGGACCGCCACCAATCTGAACGTGAGGAGAGCTCTCGTGACGAGCACGCTCGTGAGCGACGTCACCGAGAGGATCGTGAACGTCGTAACCACGACCGCGAAGATCGAGGCCGCCAGCGCAGCGAAAAGCCCAAGGACAAGGACAGATTTGAGGCCAAGGAGCGCTTGTCGAAGCGGTTTGATGAGCGACCCTCTGTGGCACCTCGTCAGACCAGCTTTATCGAGCCATGGGGTCCCGGAGGTTGGTCTCCTCGTTATGAAGCCCCCCCGAGCGACTTTGACGCTTACGGCCATATGGCAACAGGACGCAAGGCCGCCAGTGTTGTGTCTAGCGGGTACTCTAACGTCCCTCGCACGACCAGCATTGTCAATGGTCACTTCAGCAGCGACAGCAGCGCATACGATGATGAGCGGTATGAGGATGGTTCTTACCATGCCTACCCCATCCCTAACTAATTATGCTCTGGTCTTGTCTGACCTGCCTTCTTGAAGTAACTCAACTTTCTGAGATGAGCACTACTTCTGAGAGTGGAGCAGGTTAGAACGAGATCCTCATGAGAACCTTGTTATGGTTCACATGAATACACTCCCTCCTTGAGATACACTCGAGGAGTGAGAATCCAGTAGGTAGGGCTTTGCATGAAGCTCCACCTCGTGTCACTACCAATTGTTTCCGATGATCGACTCTGGCTATGCCACCTTCCTATTATAACTCAATCTCACTGGCGAGATATCGCTTTTAGGCCTAGTCCAACTATCACCATTCCCCCGCATGGATTGGTTACCGACACCGGCCGAGATATTTAAACCCCCACAGGGTTATCAATCTCACTCGCAGCATTCCAACCTAGACTTGTATTATATTTTCTTGTTGGTTTTTGCAGCTATACTCAGACCCCAATCGAGTTGATTGGGATCTCTGCTTTTCATATCATACGTTTACATCATCGCCATGAAGCTCTACCCTTCCATTTCCGAGGACTTGGCCGCCTGGGTGCAGCAGCAGCCTGTTTTCTTTACAGGTTCAGCCCCTACCCATGGCTCTCATATCAATGTCTCCCCGAAAGGTCTTACGGACTCCCACTTCGCTATCCTAGGACCCAATCAGTGCGCCTACATCGACCGCACTGGTTCCGGATGTGAGACTATTGCCCATTCATACGATAACGGCCGCCTGTGTTTAATGTTTATGAGTTTTGGCCCTGCACCTCGGATTGTTCGTTTCTTCTGTCGGTCCAGGATTATTGAGTGGGATGACCCAGCCTTCCCCGACCTGGTCCGACGTATCTCCAAGGGAAAGCGATCTACATTTGACGGTGCCAGAGCCGTCATTGTGGCAGATGTGTTTCAAGCCCAGACAAGCTGCGGCTTTGGTGTTCCCCGGGTGAAGAGGGGTATCTATGCACCGGACGAGACCTCGAAGAACTTGACTCTTGACCAAGTCCTTCAAGAGGGTGTGGATGGTAAAGTCAATGAACTGGCTGTGTTTGAGGAGAGACCCACTATGGATATGTGGGTGGAAAAGCAGGTCGAAAATAATACGTTGTTGGATTATCATAAGGAAACCAACGTGCTGAGCATGGATGGTTTGCCTGGGCTCAGAGCCGCTCGTCGGAGCGTGGGAGAGACGTTGTGGTTTACAGACGCAAGAGCACATGCCAAGAAGGTATTGGCTCAAAGCGAAGCGATTGCAGTTGGATTTGTTCTAGCATTGTTGTTGTACGTTGTCATGATTTTTGTGGGAGCGATTTCAGCGGCATAGCCAAGATTCAGGCTTTCAAGGTTATAGGAACGGCGCAATCTTGGGTTTTGGATACCAAAAAGTACAGTGTTGTTTGGATTTCAAAAAGGTGTTCCCTCAAAGGGATTGGATTGCTTGGATTTCTTTTTATTGTTGTACTCTCTTCTCTTGCTTCCCCCTTTCTTTCCTTGTTACGATACACATTTTTGTTTTGCAGATAGATATGTAACGCGTTTACTACAGGATGCAGGTCCAACAACCTGTGTAGGAACGATACCCCCATGTTAGGATAGCCATTAGTATTAGTAGCGATAGAGTCTTTGATTTGAATTTCATTTTAAGATACTTAACGCCCTTAACGCCCCTTGCTTGTTAGTCCCGAATGTGCAACTACCTTGACTCTCTTGGCTGTGTTCGCCCTTGTGTAATATCTGGCATCCGTACTAGAGCTTGATTTAGGAATCATAAGTACATGTACTTTATTTAGCCAGCCGGTTGATGCGCCCGGCATCTCTCGGGTCGCCGAATATTCAGAAGAGATCAGAAAGCCCATCAAGGGGTTTCTGGTAAATGTCTGTACTGCTCTTACGAGACTATCACTCACTCAGCAGGTGAACGCGGCAAACTCATATCACAGTTATTCAATTCTAATCTTAGCATGATCCTGGCATGATCATCTCTCCTTGCAACCAGCTTTACTTTCGCTTCTTCAACTACTTTGGTCCGTCATGGTCACCGTATGTAAGGGATCGGTTCTGCGGGATCCCTGGTAGAGATATTCGCTCTCATATTCACTCTCGAGGCAAAGGCACAAAGACCATAGTTCGGTCGTGCTCTTATCTGCCTTCGGTATGGCCGCTACTCTGAAATCAACTTTCTGATTGCATCTTGTCCATCAAGTGTTATGAGCTGGGCCTGTAGAGCAGCAGAGTTTAACGCTGGGACAGCGGCGCAACAGGCTGCTCGTTAGAATAGGGAGTTCTTTAAGGAGAGTCCGTAAACATCTGTTGCCCTCAGCCGCCGCTATTCGCTGGGGTGGAAGTGGAAGTGGCAGCAGTGGCAGCACCCTGATTATTGCTGCTAGAGTCCTTTGCCTTATTGCCCCCACCTCGTCCACGTCTACCTCTACTAGACGCCTTCTCTGGTGCTGGTGTAGAAGACCCGGCAGCTGATGCCGTCGCTGGCGCAGCCGAGTTTGCGTTAGCAGGCTTTTTATCCTTGCGTTCCAGAACTTGAACAGTGCCCTGTGCAACAGTGATAGGGCTTGCCGTAACGGCCTTCACGAGACCGTCATGCTCAGCAAAGTCAACGTACGCAAATCCTTTGCGCTTATCGATCTCGACAAATGTGATAGTCCCAAAGGTCGAAAGGGTTTGCTTAAGCAGTGCCTCAGTAACTCCCTGAGAAGGGTTGGCATGCTTAACAAAGCCACGAGTAGCATCAGGAGAAACACTAGGGGGCTTCTTCTGGGCGTTGGCACCCTTGTTGGAGGCGCCTTTAGAGCCACCGGTTGCATTGTCGGCCTTCGATCTGCCTCCCTGTGTAACTGGCGACTGAGGTGTGCTGTTCGATGATTTCGCTGGCTGATTGGACTCAGGTTCGTTGCCCTTCTTCTTGAGAAGAACAATCGGGGGACTAGGGGCGGCTTGGCTTTGGCCTGCAGATCCACCCTTGTTCTTCTCCTTCTCTCTGGTGTTGTCCTTCTCGTTATCCTTTTCCTTGTTCTTATCTGCGTTCTTACTACCTCGTGTTCTTCGGTTTGCTTGCTGTTGTTTATTGGAGTTTCCGGCGGCACCTCTGCCCTTTGCAGCTGGGACCTCAGTCTCGTTCGCTTTGACAGGCGAAGCCGGGCTTTCAGAAGTGTTAGGTTTAGCATCCGCGGGGGTTGCGTTATCCTTTTCCGGTGTCGTCTTCGCATCTGCGTCTGCTTTGGCAGCGTCTTGGCGTGCTTTCCTGTGCGCACTTCCAGGACTGAGGCCAAGGTCTCGTTGCAGGATCCTCGCAGCAGCCAAAATCCCCGCACGTCGGCTCTTGGGCGCTGCCTCCTGAGCAGTGGTGTCGTTGGCCTGGTTTTTGGAGTTGGCTTTTGAACTCTCCGCATTCTGCTCAGAAGCCGCCTTCTTGGTGAGGATCTTGACAGTCTCCTTGGGTGTCCTATCCGCCTTCTCGGCTTTGGAGTCTTTACCCTTCTTCTTACCGGAATCATCCTCCTTGGATGAACTCTTGCCCTTTCCACTTCTAGAGTCTCCTTGCCCATGTTTGGAGTTTTTGGAGGATGTGCCGTCCTTGCCCTTGTTTGCTTTCTTCTCCTTAAGATATTCGATAAGTGGCGTGGTCGTTACTTTAGCCTCTGCCTTTCCGAGATCGTCGCCCTCTTCTCCTTCGATGGTCTCCTTCGGTGGCTGCGGGTTCGCCAATTCCTCCAAGAAAGCCATGAACTCGGGATCCTGGTCGATGGTTCCTTGACGTGCGTCGGTCCGCTTTTTGTTACTTGGAACTTTTTTATAAATGGCAAATTCGACTGAGGGGGGTCCGATCAGAGATGGGCTGTTGAAAGACGCTTTTGCATCTTCCCAGACTGCGTTCCGTACAGCTTCGCTTAGTGGCAAGATATCTTCCTTCCTCATCACATGGACGTAGGCGCGACCTGGCCGTGAAGGTTTTGAGGGGCTTCGAGGCGAGTTAGTGTCCCAAGTCTTTCGTGGGAATATTTCGCAACATACTCGGTAGAGATCTTTCCCTCACTGAAAGAAAACCAATCAACCTTCCCCTTACCCAGTTCCCATTCGCTTCCAAGGATAGATAGAAATTCTGCCTCTGTCATCCCCGGAGGTAAACGACGTATAACGAGTTTCTCGCCCTCATTATGCGCCTTGGTTTTGGTGGATTTGGGAGTCTCGCCTTCATTCGCAGGCTTTCATTATGGTCAGTCAGAGTCTCATCATTCCTTGCGAATAGTAGTGATGTCACCTTGGTTGTCTCCGTAGATCTCGCATTAGAACCTCTGCCCCTAGCTTTTCCATGAGAACTGTTTTCTTGCTGTCCTTTCCCCTAATAGAGATCAGTTATGCCAGTCACTTAATCATTGATGGCATGGATAGCAATATACCTTTGTTAACTCAGAACTCTGATTCGCTGACGCTTGAGAGCCCCCATTTGCCCGTCGTGACAGGACTTGCGGTGCTTGGGCTGACATTTTGCATACCGCAAATGCCTGGTCAGCGTTGGTTTCGTAGCGCAAGTTGATATTGCGAAAAGGCTCGTGTGAGTGAGTGGATGAGTGAGTGCTGTGAGGCTCGATGAGTCGCGGCCTTGCTGCCCCGCCAGTGACAGTGGGGCGCTTCTTATTCCTGTTGTTAGAGATGAGATATGCGATTACCCACCAGATAATGAAACTTCCTCACGTGGTTGGTGACTCTAATATGTCTGCACGAAATATGGTTTAGAGTTGACGAAATTACAACTTCGAGACTACTAAGGTATATATGATTACCAAGGATATCTAAGTGATTTTTGGCACAAAGAAGTACCTACCCAGACAAATCAATATGAGATTGATATGGTGCCTTCTCTAATTGTCAGGGCCGAAGAATTCCCGATGTTTCACTATCGCACCCCTCCAAGAAGTCCAAATTCAAGCCCCACCCCCATTCGCCGCATTGGATTGTGTACCACTGCCACTTACCTTACCTAACCTTCCTACCATCATTCGCAATACAGCCAGCGCTGGGCTGATAGATCCTTCCCCCGCTGATATCTTCCTCCTTCTCCTTTCGACTGGGCATGCTCGATCATGGCTTCAAGCGTACCTCGACCGGGCCCTGCGAACTTGGGGCCCAATGCTGGTCTTGATGAATGGCTCGAGGAGGCCAAGCAATGTCACTATCTGCCTGAGCGGGTAATGAAAGAATTGTGCGAGAAGGTGAAAGAGATATTGATGGAAGGTGAAGACCGCCAGACTCGAGCTTGCCGCTGACCTGCAGCTTTTGCTGACTTGGTATCTCAGAATCCAATATTCAGCCGGTTTGTACCCCCGTCACTGTTTGCGGCGATATCCACGGTCAATTCTACGATCTTCTCGAGCTCTTTCGGGTATCTGGCGGTATGCCAGGCGAGTCCAACGTGCAGGCGCCGAAGACCTCTACCACCGTCATCACCTCGGACGATATCGAGCCACCAACAGAGATTACAAATCCCAAATTGAGGAAGAAGATAAAAGCTTCAGGCGAAAATGCAACGTCCAGTGGCGCAGAGGAGACCGAGGCGGGTGAGGCTGACGAGGATCCCGATGCGACAATGGCGGACCGACTGGAGTCTGGCGTCACAGTCAACTCGTCAAGTCAAAGCGCCGATACTCGATATATTTTCCTCGGAGATTTCGTGGATCGAGGTTATTTCAGTCTGGAAACTTTCACATTACTAATGTGCCTGAAAGCGAAGTAAGCACCTTCGGTGCCTTTCGCTCTTTCTTAGCTAATTGAATTCTACAGATACCCTGACCGAATAGTGCTCGTCCGTGGTAACCACGAATCTCGGCAGATTACCCAGGTGTACGGATTTTATGAGGAGTGTCAGATGAAGTACGGTAACGCCTCGGTGTGGAAGGCCTGCTGTCATGTATTCGACTTTTTGGTCCTTGCTGCCATCATTGATGGCGAGATCCTCTGCGTTCACGGAGGTCTAAGTCCAGAGATCAGGACGATCGATCAGATCCGAGTTGTTGCCCGTGCGCAAGAAATTCCTCACGAGGGTGCGTTCTGCGACTTGGTATGGTCGGACCCAGAGGATGTCGAAACATGGGCTATCAGCCCTCGTGGAGCTGGTTGGTTGTTTGGAGACAAGGTTGCAACTGAATTTAACCATGTAAACGGGTTGAAGTTAATCGCTCGAGCTCATCAGCTCGTCAACGAGGGTTACAAGGTATTTAGCGACCTATTGGCGCGACAAGGATTACGCTAACGATCTCCAGTATCATTTCCCGGAGAACTCGGTAGTGACAGTATGGTCGGCACCCAACTACTGCTACCGTTGCGGCAATGTCGCTTCTATCATGGCTGTAGACAAGGACTTGAACCCCAAGTTTAGCATCTTTTCTGCTGTTCCAGATGATCAGAGACATGTGCCAGCACTCAAGAGGGGTCCTGGTGATTACTTCTTGTGATGAAGGATGGTATACGCATAACGGACTTAATGGCATAAGTTGCATGTAGAATAGCATAGGGTCAAAATACCCATGGTCTTGAGGTGAATTTAGTGGGAATTGGAATGGATACTCATGGTTTCGGTAGAGTTGTTATAACAATTACGATCAATATGAAAACTGGTTTCATTGTATGCACTTACTGTAGCCTGTGATCATCAAGTGTAGGCACGCATTTATTCACCATTTTGTCACTTAGTTCCAGGATGGTAACGGAAAACTTGGATGTTCCACTCAGAACGCAACATATAATTAGGTAAGTAAGGATAAGTAAAATACAATAGACTAGTTTTGGGATGTCATACTTTCCGCGGTTGAGCTTCTGCTTTCCTGGAGTTAATGAATCTCAATTCTTCTATGTTGTCCTGCGCATTTTCATCAAACCTCGCGTCTGTGGATAGAATGTAAAAACTCCACCTACCATCATCATGTCAAAACCCAAACCATCCAAAAGAAACCCCATCCACAATGCTATCAGCGAGTGGCTCGATTCACTCGCAGTTGAGTTTACAGACTCAAATGTGACGTGGAAATCAGACCTTTTAACCAGCGCACCGAAGCGCTTTACTGTCTATGAACCTATGGCCCTTCTGCCTACGGGAAGCTTCACATCCTTACCCTGGTCAACCCTCTTACACAACGTTGGCAAAGATGCATGCCAACAACTTTGGTCCGGGATATTGGAACGGATTTCAATGCAGGGAAAGGAATCGCTGACTCATCTTGCTGTGAACGAGGGAATTCCTTTGCACAAAGAAGGCGAGGAGTCGGATGAGAACGTACGAAGAAGCCCGAGTGGGCTGCGCACTCTCTATGGAGATTTTGGTCCCCAGGATGCCTCAGCGGAGGAACCTTCCCAAGATGGTTTCGACAAGACACTATGGGTTTCGACGAAACAGAATGGAATATTTCAAACTTGGGCACCGAGATGGACCATGTTCAGTCGGGGCAATGTCAAAGAGAAGGCAAGGCTGCTAGACATGGGAGACAAGACACTTCAAGGTACATGGGCGGTCGACCTTTATGCCGGCATTGGATATTTCGTCTTCTCATATGCTCGGCTGGGCATGAGAGTCCTATGCTGGGAAATCAACCCATGGAGTGTTGAAGGGTTGCGGCGTGGCGCTATAGCCAATCGATGGGGCGTACGAATTGTTCAAGGCGAGGACTTGGCCTTGTCGACTGAGGAGATTGTGAATGGAGGGGAGCAAATCATCGTTTTCCTTGAGAGCAACGAGGAAGCTCTGAGAAGAATCCAATCGTTGCAAGGTAATGGTGTTGCACGAGATGTACGACACATCAACTGCGGCTTTCTTCCCACTAGCGAACCAACTTGGAGAGATACATGGGATATCTCTGCTCCAGCTGGTGAGACATGGCTGCATCTCCACGAAAATGTCGGCGCCAACGATACAGAAACAAGGCGTGATGAAATCCAGCGTAAATTCGATGGTTGGAGCCAAGGAACTGATCGAACGGCGAAGGCCGAGCATATAGAACAGGTCAAGACATTTGCACCAGGCGTTTGGCACTGCGTCTTTGACGTTCATGTTTACAAAAGCTAGGTAACATCATACATGATCATGACTACTATCTCAACAATTAAACTTCAATACATATATATCTTCACCCATCATGATGTCATATAACACGATCGCACCCGAGTCCCTGCCCCAGTCATAGTATTCTATGTCAAATACAGTTTAAAGTTCGTCATCTATCGTCTATTGTCGTCGGAACTTTTGAGGAATGTTGGCCTCGACAATGGAGAGCTTCTGCATAGCCTCAAGGCGGTCTTGAGCGTCCTCCATCTCGTCGTGCTTCTTAAAGTGCTCAATGTCTTCGGGGTGTGTCAGGTCCTCGAGCTTGGTATTGTCGTCGTGGTACTTCTCCCAATGGTGAATTTCGTATTCGTACTCGTCGTCGCCGTGGTGTCCAGGACCAGTGTTCAAGTCGGGAAGCGTCTTGCCCGAGTTGATAAAGTCCATCCATTCTTTGCGACTGACCGAAGAATCGGCATCCTTATCGAGGAGACCTAGTAGGATATCGCGAACCTCATCCTTTCGCTTATCGGCCATGCCCTTGTTTGACTCGTCGAAAAGACCGTATGTTCGCATAAGCTCAGCAGCTTGCCACCAGCCATCGCCGTTGTAATCGTGAAGGGTGAAGAAGGAGTCGGCGTCCCAGCCCTGTACATGATGCTCCTCTGCAAGGTGATGCATTAGCATGTGTCAAGATGCAAGGAAGAAAAAGAGCAACATACCTGCCATGTGTTTGGTCATCCAGTCGGCATTAGGGTCGACAATGGGTTTCTGCGAGTGAGCATTGCCATGAGCAAACACTGCGGTCGCGAAAGCGACGCTGAGGAAGAGACCGGTGCGCATTATGTTAGATACCCGGGATGGGTGTTAGGGAGGAAGAGCAGAAAATTTAAACTTGCGCAATGCAGGTACGAAAAGACAATTGATGGTTGGACAAGTTGGACTTAATAAAGGAGCCAGGCTCAATGGACACCTCCTGGTGAACGTGGTCGGGCAGGTCTGGGATTTGGAGACTGCCAGGGGTTCCCGAGCCGCTAGAACAGAACCGCTAGAGCTTAACTGCAGGGACCTACTGCCCTGAGCTAGTGTTAATTCATTGTTGGTTCTACAGCAGTCGTTGAGTGCCCAATAGTTGTCTTAGGTACCATGATCGATCTCAGTTGATGTCCACTGGTCGTTGAAGGTATGCAAATAAAACCTAAAAGCTTCCACGATGGGCCTCGAACAGAGATGACTTCCCTACAGTAGCACAGTACGATCCTAGGTACCTAGACCTTATCTTGCGATCTTCTCCAATCCCAACAAACCTGAGGCGATCGACAGTGAAAGTCAATTGGCGGGGTGATCAATTAAGCTATGTCCCCATGTCTCGTGATCAGGCGTCAAAAGGTGGTTACTGTGGAACGCGTTGTCCGCATTGTCCGCGTTCTCAACTTCCAAATATTGGTTCAACCACTCACAAGCTACGTCAACCTCACCGCCATAAGAAATCAACTTGATCACCATGAGTCGTCAAATTGAGCAAGCATTGCTCTCATTAATGCCAACATATGGCTCTGATCTACCACCAGCCCTGGTAGAGCTTGCGGGTTCTTTACTCGCCCAGTCCCGGCACCGAGCGAGTGCTCTGAAGACAGAAGAAGAGATCGCCAGATTATATGCTTGCGCAAACATTGCTTGCGATCGGTATGTTGTATATGCGACAGACTTGAGTTGCATGCGCTTACAGTGTTAGTCTAAAAATTACTCTTGATCTTCCACCCATCGAACCTCGACCGCCGATTCCACCTCGTATCTACAACCGTCTCTACACTCATCTTGACAACATTCTACCAAGTAGCGCCTCAACCCCAAGTAGAGCTGCCGCAGGAAGAAGAACACCAAGTTCAAGGTTTCGCGGTGCTGGTAACTCACCTGCCGATAGCTCACGACCACTACCATCAAGACGGACACCAACCAAAGAACAAAGCCTCGCACAGTTTAGAACGCCTTCAAAAGGGGTAAATGGAACTCCAACAAAATCTACTGGCAAAAGACAAACATTCAGGAGCGATAGTCTTCATGCATGGATTCAACCTGTGGCAAGATGGCTATGTGAAGAAACCGACCACAAGAAACTCGCCCCCACGATTCTTGCTGGGCTGGAAAACATAGTTACGCCGGAAGGTCGAAGAACAGAGGATGAGTGGGTGTTGCAAAATGTCACAGCTTTGTTCGCTGCAATTTACTTCTTCGTAACTATGCGCGTCAAAGCTCTTGCATCAGGTGAAGGAATTGATCGAGAGGGATACGTTCCGCTACGAAAGGAGATCCTTGCTTTGCTTGCCAGGGCACGGCAAGAAGTCACCGTTAGAAATTTACCAGAAGAGGATGCTTGGGAGGGTTGGATCAATATCAAGTCGAAGGACTTCGACGATGCAGTCGCCAAAGTCAACGAACATGCATGGCTTACTGGTGATTGGTATCAAGGGATTGCAGACGTTATGAAGCTGGCTCAGAGAGGCCATGTTGAGGATGTCGCGATGCTCGACGAAGAGACGATGCCAAAGATGCAGGTCAAAAAGGCGGACAGCATGTTTCAGGACAAGTACGACTTTCTCAGCGATGCCAAACGAGCAGAGTACGTGCACTGGGAGAAGGATATTTACGCCAAAATTGCTCTTTCAACGACGGGGACTGCTATGGAAGTAGATACACAATGAAGGGCCGGAAAGACCTGCTTTATACCCAACACAATGTTGGAATACGAACGTTCCCTTTTCTTTTATTTCTTCAACATAGGAAATCCACCATATCGTTGTCTATTTGTACATGAAGCTCTTACGAAGAGCGACGAGCGCGCTTCTGGAAGCCGCCGTTCTGGTTGTTTCCACCGAAGCCCTTGCCAGGGCCGGCGACGAAAGTGGGAATGTTGGAATCACCCTGGCTTGCGCGTCCGGGCTGAAGGCCGCCGTTGCCGCTTCCAGTCGCAGGAGCCTCGGTGGGAGCGGCGTCGTTACCACCGTTACCGCCTCCGAAACCCTTACCAGGTCCGGCAACAAATGTAGGAATAGCTCCACCGGGCGCGGCCAGATCACCGCCGGGCTGGGTTCCGTTTCCGCTTCCGCTACCGCTACTGGGAGTCTGTGTTGGGATCGAGGGAGCTGTAGAAGAGTTGTCGTTTCCGTTGTCGTTGCCAGATCCAGGGGTAGTAGGGGCATTACCCTCTCCGAAGCCGTTACCAGGGCCAGCAACAAAGGTAGGGATAGGGCCACTGGGTGCAGCCAGACCATCGCCAAGGTTAGATCCGTTGCCACTGCCAGGTGTCTGGGTAGGAGTCTCAGGAGCGGCAGAAGAGTTGTCGTTGCCATTGCCATTGCCAGCTCCGGGTGTAGGAGTCTCGCCAGTCTCGCCATTTCCAAAGCCCTTACCGGGTCCAGCAACGAAGGTAGGAATGATGGCACCAGGAGCAGTGCCTGGGCCGTTAAGGCCACTGCCGGGAGAAGGAACAAGAGTAGGGGCGGGAGCGTCAGAAGTATCATCGTTTCCACCGTTACCAAAGTCGGGGAAGTTGGGAAGACCCCCATTGTTGTCGTTCGAAGCCCGAGTCTCAGCAGGAGCTCCAGAAGAATCAGACTTGTCGCCCTCTCCAAAGCCTTTACCGGGTGCAGCGACGAAAGTAGGGATAGCGCCGCCAGGTTGAGCATTGTTTCTGCCGGGGTCTAGGAGAGGAGACTTGACGGGGGTTTCGGTAGGCGTAGCGGCGGCATCGCCTCCAGCTCCGGCTCCGGCTCCAGCTCCGGCTCCGCCAGTTGGGGCGGCAGCAGGAGGATCAGCGTTGTTGTTTCCGCCGCCGCCGCCCATCAGGTCGGCTAGGAACTTTTCGATCTTATCACGTATGCTAGCCAGAGGATCAGCGCCAGCGTCACCACCAGCGCCGGCTCCAGCACCATCAGATGGGAGAGCAGTAGGAAAGGCACCGCCTAGGTCACCACCGGAAGTCGCAGGCGCACCAGCTCCAGCATCGAGCCCGGGAGTGGAGGTAGTAATAGCGAAACCACCGCCCAAACCTCCACCATTCTGCGCATTACCTCCGTTGCCGAGCTGGGGTCGAGGCAGGGCCATGGCTGGAGAAGAAAGGGCCAGGGCCACAGTGAGGAGAGGAAGGACAGCCATTTTGGTTTTAGAAATAAGAGTAAAATAGAAAAGAAAAAGAACAGAATAGGGAATGACCGTAGAAAAGAAAAGACTGACCACAGATGCCTGCAACGGGTAGTCTTGAAAGTTGAAAGAAAAGAGCAAAGAAAAGTGGCGATGGAGAGACTCGAAGGTCGATGGAGAAACACCAGGAAGGACTGGGGCATTTATATTATAAAAGCGAAGCGAGCGAGTGCTCCTCAAGCTAAAACATGGGACGGACGTTGCCTGTCATCTCAGCAGACTCAAGGCTCAAGCTTCGTCTCCGTTACAAGTTGACGCCAACGAATCCCACCTCCGATGGCAAGCTGATGGGTTTCACATTACAAAAGCCCCGACAATCCTGGGCAGGGAATTGATTAACACCATATCAAGTTGACCCCTGGCGATCATTACATATGCGGCTTTAGCGAAAGATCTAGCAGATTACTTATGCGTAAAAAGAGCCAATGCACAAGGCGATCGAGCTTACCTGAGTTTCGAGTCTTGGAAGCGGGGCCCTTTATCGACTCAGACAGAGCAATAGTGGCATCTCACACGATATATCAGCGATGGACTATCAGGTGTTGGGCGTCTATAGTTGACGGGCTATTGGTATGTTTTTCGTTTTCGAGATGACGCGGCTTCACGTTTATCACGGCACGTTTTTGGCAATGTTTCCTTAGTATTACATGGTTATGGAGCGTTGCTCTGGGGTCAATAACTTGTTCTCCGTCGTTGGGCGTTTCAGAAGATTTTTAAGGGGTTGAGACTTGATGGAGGGTTCCTTGAGTTAGGGAATCGGTTTTGGTTGGTGTTTCGTGCTACGGGCCTCTAGTTGAGACTGTATCGCTCCACTATCTGTCTCTTCAGCGAATAAAACAGTTTTCTTTTCGTTTTCTTCACAAGTCAAACAACTGAACTAGACACATATATCATCGTCCCACAATATTCCAGACTGGTATGATGACAACAACAACTTTCTTGAAAGAGACTGTCACTCCTCCTGTGCATTCAAATCATGACAGGGTCATTGAAATGATTTACTTACAGTACCACGTTTTTGGCACGGTAGTTCGGATCGGCAGCAATGACCAGCTCATGCTCAACAGCATTGATCATTTCACTAACGGTCCTAAACTAGTTCTCACAGAGGACTACGGATATTAAACGATTCCTCCAGTCAATTAGTCTGCATGACGAAGCATAGACTTCACTATTTTCCGTCTTTCCAATCATTTTTGAAAGCATTGTCACAAAGAATTTAACCAAACACACGGCGTAAGAGCTACTGACATGTTCCCTATAAACTAATATGTGATTGGAGATGGCCAGCTAAAACCTGTGAAGGATAAGAATAGGACCTTATCCCGTAGTACCGAACCGTGATCTTCGCTCTTGGCTCCTTGGCTATTGCTTGTTGATGCGATTGGCGCGAGGATTGTGTTTCGTGACTCTGGAGTCTGGTTTCTGGTTTTGATACTCTATGAGTTGCGGATGGGTATAGCAGATCTGATATCTTGAAACGCAAAGCAAAAACTGCTCGGATGTTCGGAAGCTAGACACTCATCGTAGCTGAGGCTTCCTGGATCTGGTCAGGGCGTTTTTGGTATTGTTTCAAATAAACTGTAAAAAGCTAATGAACTTTGCGATATCGCTAATGACATTGAGAGGTATATGATAGTTAATATCATAACAGCTCCATAGTATAACATAGTGGCGCGGTTGTATGAGTTAACCGAGCTTTCCTGGAACAAAAGGATGTCCAGCGCTTAATCCGCCATCGACGGCCCAAGCCTGCCCATTGACATAGCTGCTCTCGTCACTTCCCAAGAACAAAGCAACACGGGCAATCTCATCAGCCCTACCACCTCTCTTCATGGGATTCAGCTGACCAATCTTCTTCTCGCTGCCCCGAGCCCTCGCAGCCTCATACACGGGTGCTGTCATGCCCGTCTCGATGAGACCAGGGCAGATGGCGTTGACGCGCACACCAGTTCCAGCAAGCTGATACGATATCGTCTGTGCAAGCGACACAACCGCAGCCTTGGAGGCTGAGTAGGGTGTGGAACCGGCGTTGGAGCGAATGCCAGCTACGGAGGCTGTGCCGATAATACTGCCGCCGGAATGAGGCTTCTCCTTGGAAGTTTGCATCATAGCTGGTGCTGCGTACTTGGCTGCCAGGAAGACGCTGGAAAGTGGTTATTTAGATGATACAGGTCTTGAATATGGAGGAGTGGAGGTGAGGAAAAGTCGTGCATACCTTGACGTGTTCGTGTTCAATATCGACATGAACTCATCTTTGCTAAAGTCGGAAAACAGAGTAGTTCTTCCAACGATGCCAGCGTTTGCGAAGAAGACATCCAATCGACCGTAGCGCTGGATGGCGTCGTCAACTACTTCCTTGACCTTGTCCTCGTCCGCGGCGTCAAAGCATTTCGTGTGGATTTCCACCTTGGGAAAGGCAGCGTTGATCTCTTTCTTATGAGCTTCGAGATGGGTACCGTCAAAGTCACAGAGATACAGAGCTCTCACGCCGCTTTCCGCGTACTGATGCGCTGTGGCACGACCAATACCCAATGGCGAGTTTGTACCTACAGAAGAGTCAGAAGAAAGTAAGGCATAAACTCGGAGTGCAACTGTGAGGTACCTGTTATGATGACGACTTTGCCCTCGACGCGAAGCTTGCTTGATCCTGGAGCTACTTTGGTAATTGGAGGAAGAAGCTGGTTGCCAATGGCGTTGATACGATCTTTTGCCTTTTCAGACATGGTGGAATGAATAGGTTAGGTAGGTACCTATTCAGAATGATGCTGTATCAGACAAATTGAAGAAAGATGCAAAAGATGGGGATGAGGTAAGAAGAGGTTTCAATTATGTGAGAGTCTTGCTCTCTTTTACGTATCACGATGCCGAGGCCCTGCTGCAGACTAAGGCAGACTAGGTAGCTCATCTGGGGTAGTCCCCTTCCTTCCCTTGTTCCTTAAGGTAGCACCTTCCCCCGGCTAAAGTGGAGTCATTGAGGGGAGCGCCCCGGAGCCGAGGCTCGGGGGGGCATTTAGACGTACACTCCAATCTAGCGTCACGTGGCTACCCTGTACTACACCTCGAAAGAAACCAGTCTCTTAGAAACACAGGTAATTAATCACCTACCTACATTTTATGTATCATGTGTATGTTGGTTGATTAAACCTCAGTCCATTTTATAGATTGTTTTTGATCTTCGGGTTGAGGCCACTGGTTCAATTGAATATAAGGCTGTTGTCAAGCTTTAGTTGTGGTGTTGTTGAGAACGCTGATGGAAGGGTTGCTGCATTCAACCACCCTTAGGGTATTAAGGCTGACTGCTGTAAAAATATTGTGTTATTTACTGTGCGGCCTCGACCTCTCGATTATCAGGCAAAAAGACATTTCAATAGATTGCGTCTATACTGTCCAGAGTAGTAGTATCAAGCGACCTAATATAACATCACCCAGCTGTCCTGGAAAATAATTCGTGGAATTCATGAACAACAGACGGGGAATTCTATTATAAAACCGAACACGGTTCTAAGATAATTATTCAACAAGGCAAAGACACGTTCCCTGCTAGTAATATCGAACCCTACTCGGCCTCAGCAACATCATAGATAGGAATCATCTCCAGCAGTGTTGCCTCCAACATTTCTTTCTGTTCCTGTATGAACTCTTTGACAGCTTCAGGGTTGAACTTGGTACCCGTAGCCTGCTGCCTACGAAGCTGCTTCGCATGTTCACGAAACCTTATCTCAAGTATATCAGCTCGATGAGTACAATAGTCGTACACAAGCTCAGACTGGTTACTAATAAGGCGAGAACCAGTGAGGACAAGTTCATCCCTTACAAAAGGAGATTTTGGCCGCATTGCTGTGATGAACGAGAACCGCTCTTTGCCGATGGCCTTCAGAGCGGCATGCTTAATGTAGCGACCTTAGAGAATGACTGCAATTCCCTGAGAAAGTTAGTTGGCCAGTAAATAGAGAGGCAATTGATAAGCTTACCATTGTAGGACCGCGAACCTTGATGATCTCGCCATCGCCTTTGAGAATGGCCGTCTCACCACCTTTCATGCCCGAACAGTCGGACACCATGGTAACGCAAACGAACGGGAAGCTATCATAATGCCAAGGGAAACCGAGGTTGTCATTTTCGCCCTTTTCATCTTCGCCATCACTGAAGAACAGGTTCATGTGGCCGATTTCATACTCAAATGCATGCACTAGATCAATACCAGCAACCTTTGAAACAGCCCGCTGAACTTCGGGGCTTTTCCAGAGTGCATGCGCAAATGGGGCTTGCCTGTGACTATGTTAGTAAGATGCCTTGCTATTATCTCTGCGGATATTTACTTCTGAGTATATCCCCTAATCTGATTCTTGGTAAAAGTGGAAGCATATTGACATGTCTTCAGAACGTCCTCACTAAGAAGTTCCCGGCGGACCTGCTTGACAGCCGCTTCGGAAAAGAGAGGAAAGGGGTCTGAGCCAGCGATAGGAGAGATGCCCTGGTTGTCATACCCCTACTCCTTCATGGTGTAAGTCCGCTTAGGGAACTCAAAGTTTACATACTTCTCAGCGTCAAATTTTTCGACAGGTGTTGCTCGGGCAGCATCTATTATGGCTCGAGGGATCTTGTTAGTTGGGCGAAGGGGAGTTGTGTTTGTAGGGCCGACGACAAAGGGAGCTGGTTTACGCCCTGGTACTGAGCACATAGTTTGAAGAGGTAGATGCCTATGCGATGTAGCAAAGTAGTGACAATTTACTTTCAAGAATGATTGCAATCCGTAGGACTGGTATGGAGATGTTTTTTATGAGTAGATATGAAGGTATGAAGGCCCTATTATATGTCTGAAACCCTCTCCAAATCACCAGATAACTTCTGCTAGGAAGATAGACTGACTATTCCGAGAAAGTCCTGAAATTGACCTCTCTTGCATGAAATATTTCGTCTAAGGGGGTGTATGAGAGACTACTGTTCCCGAATTAAGTGACTGTGAATGTCTGTCGGCTATTGAATGCCGGTACCTTGGGGGGAGACTGGCTTAGCAACAGATAGCCAGCTCTCCAAACGCCATACGATCAGCTTGGGGTGGTTAAGCCAGAAACGTTCTCTTTACATCTGCTATGAGGGTTCTCAGCCCAATCTATCGGCGACGACCAGTAAACTAGATGTGGTGTGCAGTTCGGCTTCGCTTTGCTCTACTGCTGAGATTTATATTGGCCGGGTTGCCCTGAGTGACGAGATCCAGACGTTCCGGATACAATTCTATATAGTTGGCCTGAAGTGTCAGATGGCAAAGCTGAACATCCAATTCATATTGGCTCGAAGTTCCTTGCTGATCATGAAACTTATGCAAGACTTGTAATGCGATTTCCAGAGCAGGAATGGACATACCGACAGCTGGAATAGCCTTGCAACCATAAGCATAGTCTCTTTTAATAGCCGAGTTTAAATTCCCGAGAGTATGGGACAGCGAAGCTTTATACAATGGTTGGTCATCCGGAATTTGAGGAGTACTTGCATAAAATCTCGGGTTTCGATACCGATCGGCTTCGAATCCGAAAGGGTTGCGTAAACTTTGAAATGGTGAAATGGAAGTTATGTAGATGTCATTCTTCGGACAACGTCACGGTACTGTGTAGTATATCTCGGGCGCCATTCCCGATAACATACTACCAACTTCATCCAGGCACCCGAAAGCGATCTTTCTTAAAATAGTACAATATCATGAAACAACAATCAGGAGCACTGTGGGTCATAAACTTTGTAATCATTGCTTCATCTATAGGCTTAACTTTTAAAAGGAAAAACAGAAAGAGGTATCCAAGCTACAACTAATGCTATGACTCAGCAGCAGCCTCAGTCTTCTCCTCACCATCCTTCTTCTCCTCGTCGTCCTCTCCATAGTTCTCTAGCTTCATGTCCTTTAGACCAAGCTCTTCCTCCTCCTCATCTGTACGGGTATAGCTCTCACGGTGGATCTTGGGGTCAGGAGTAGGGGGGTCCACGAGAGGTTGAACATAGCTGCTCGCAAAGGGATCAGTGAGGATGATCGTGAAAGGCTTCTCGCCTCGAATGGCGGCATCAAGGCCCTCGAAGAAAGCGTCCCACTGACTCTTCTCATCGCTGGCAAGAGAGTCACCACCCTGGCCAGCGCCGTTGGCCTCAAAGATCTGAGAGTGAAGATCACCACGGACCTGAGTCAAGAGACCCTCAACAGTGGTGAAGCGACCACCGAGTGTACCAGGGTTGACCTGGAGCTTCAGCTCGGGGCACTCCAGACCACAGGTCTCGCTCTTGAGAATGTCACGAGCCAAGTCGGTACTGTCCTTGACGTCGAGGGTGATCTTCTCACCCTTCTCGGGAATCTCGCCGCCAGTCTTGACATCATTGGATCGGTAGCCGCAGTCGTCACACACAGTAGACATGAGAACAACCTGCTTAAAATGAGGAATATCGACCATCTTCATGTGGGTAGTGCAGGGACGCATGCAGCCAGGGCATGTAGCAGGGAAGCTGTAGACCTCATTGGGAATGATATCACCCTCGGCAGTCAAACCGGGGTTCTGCATTTGCTGAGCGTTGGCATCGGTGTCGGAAATACCAAGAGAGGCGTTCTGCTCAGGGGTTCGGGCATACTCGTGCTTCTCCCACTTGCCGACACCGTCCTTCAGATCAGGAGCGATGAAGGAGTTGCCAGCAGGGTCGTCAACCCAGACACGGAAGGGGAACGAGTCTCCCATCAGCATAGCGCGACCCTTGGCGATGATCTCAGCAATCTTGACGTAGAGCTCAGGAGCCTGCTCCTTTCGCGCCTCTTGTCCCATCTCAAGGTCATCGATGACAGTGGTCAAGAGACCTTCAATATTTGTCAGCTGGCCGCGACCAGCAGGAATCTCAAGGTCAAGCTCAATAAACTTGACGGTTGAGGTATCGGACTTGACAACTTGTCGCGAAAAATCGGCGAGGTTTGTCAGGCGCAACTCATAGTGGGTTCCCTTGGGCTGGACGGTTCCGGCCGCCTGGATCTCGTTGTTCTGGACGTTGCAGTGCTCGCAGGAGAAAGACATGATAACGACTTCGCGGAAGTAAGGGATCGCAGTGAGAAGAAGTCGGGTAACTCCCTTGAATTGTTTGTTAGATATTTGGGTATGCGATTTATGAGGTGATAATTCGACTCACATTCTTGCCGCAGTTCATGCAAAGAGACTCAATCTCCTCGACGGCGCGCTCGTCGTCGGCATTCTGAGCCTCGGCCTCAGCAGGCGCAAGGTTCTTGACCTTATCGCCGATGCTCTGGAAGAACTCCTCAGGAGATTGCTTGTTAATGTCCTCGGAAGCCATTTTTGCGTCTGATAGAATCGAATCGTGGAAGTGGACGTTTTGGTGGTTGAATCCGATCTAATGGAGGGGTCATGAAATTTTTGGAGGGGCAACTAAGCCCAGTTATGTCATGGGGTCCAGGGTGCAGAATTTGGTGGGCGGCAGGCGCTAGAATGTTCGGGACGCAAATGCAAGGAAGGTGTAACGTACAGTACTGGATGGCGGCCTGAGATGAGTCAGAATCGTTTGTCCAGAGCAGCCCAGTCCATCCGAGTTGAGTCTGGCGGGCCATGGAAGAGATATCTGACCAATTAGACTTGGGTATATTTGAACTTCAACATTCAAAACCAAGCAGAGATGACTCTCAGTTGTAACCCATTCTGGCTCATTTCATAAAATGAGAAAGACTGAGAGGATTCGCGGTTTGCTGCTTTTGCCCTGAAAGCAAAGCCTGGAGCCCAGCCTTTCGACTTTTAGCACGTTTCTTGCTGCTAGCATTCGAATTTTGCTTGGGCGGTTCAACTGGCGCCGGAGTCTTCTTGACTTTAGCCTGCGCTACTTTGCGTCTCGCAGCAGGCCCCGGAGCTGGGAGAGTGATTCTTGTGTCTCGTTGGCAGTTGTCGCAGTGAAGGATCTTGCATGGTCCCGTAGCCTCTTTGTCTTTAGGGGTTGAGTTGATGCCAGATTTTGTGCCCCTTGTCTTCTTCCGAATACTCTTTCGAGCATCCAGTTTCAGCGTAGCTTCTCGACCTGGAATCATTATGAGACCGCAACCTCCACATACGTGTTGCCGTTGCACATCGGATGTTGAGATTCCGTATTGTGAGAGAAGATTGCTGCGATGGCTCATGAGAAAAGCTGAAGTCTCTGGGGCTGTGTTACGCAAGAGATGTGCTGCATCAGTCAGAAAGTCGATCGTCCCTGGAAGCTCCGGAAGTGCCATTGTGATAGAGCCTAAAGATGATTAATGTGCCTTGACTTGTCGTCTTTGGGTTGAAGGTGAATATCAGAGTTGCTTGAATTCGAGTTTAGAACCTTGTCGGACACAGATGTGAAAAGTGGATCTGATTAGATATAGGCTGACGCACGATTGGTCCATCTTACTATTATTCAATAAACTTCCAAATTACCAGACTCATACGGAGTAGAGTAGTTTATATCACACATAATAGTACTTAAATGGCATGAAACTCACACTTGACCCATGGCCCTTAACTCATCTACAATCTTCTTTTATATGTGCTTTACTTCTAGTGATATAGCCTCTTCCCGCTTAGTCACATAAGGCATCTGGCCACCAATTCAACATCGAACGATGGAGCTTTAAGAGCGACGGACCTCCCACTTGACCTCGTTAATGCTCACTTCCTCGTTAGACTTCTCGTCATACTCAAACCATTCGCCCTCTTCCAAGTCGATGCCTGTGAACTTGGTACCTGTCTCAACACCCTCAGCAAGCCACTCGCCCTGGCAGCATGTCAGTGTATATTATAAACTAATCAACGATCTACCTACCTCTGCCTTGAATTCAACAAACTCGAGACCTCGGCAGTCAAATTCAATGATCTTCTGGGCCTTGGCGGGCTCTGTCTGCTCATAAGCTGCAGGCCCGGACTTGACAGACGCCGACGACTCTCGCTTAGGATCATGTTAGCAAAGCACACCCGATTCGATTCAGAAACACCAACCTTGCAGTTCTTGCACTTCCATACAAAGTTTGCCTCTCCTCGGCTTCCGCTCATCTCATTGGTCTCCTAAGCAAGACCATCAGTATAGACCTACGGTAACCACGTATACTAGTAGGTACATACAAAACGGTTGACTCCAACATAGTTTGAGTGAGTCTCTCGGCAGGAAGTACACTGAACCTTGAACATGTACCAAAATGGGTTGTCTTGAGTATCATCGGGGCGCAAATTGGTGACCCTGTCATATTGAGATTGCCCCTCACGTCAGTGAAGCTCAAGACAGCGAAAACTTGTTTAGGACATACCCTTGCAAGTCAGCTGTCAGATATAGAGCGAACATGATTGTTTATATCAAGAATAAGAGATCGAATGGGGTTTTGCAGAAAGATGAACAGATTATATCCGTAAATTGCTGTAAACTCCCAGGCAGGATACAGTTGGCTCAGAGCTACTATCAAAGAGCTTCAGGTTGAATGTGGGTGGTGGGGTGTGAGAATAGCGCCTAACAACTGCACTGGACGTAAGACCCACGTGACTTTAAGAGTCGAACCATCCGTGACTGGCCAATTTCGTGATTCAATGGCTCCATGAAACACCTCAATTGAGCGATTGCCGTCAACGTCAACCCTCAATCGCCCTAGAGCTATGTCCTGAACATCTGGTCACCACCAAAAATGCAGGCTTTGTGGTCGAGAGCCGGCCAGGCTCACCGCTGCGGTTGCCGCGCCTGCGAAACAGTTGTGAGCACTCTCGGCCGCCGAGTGACAACCGCGGCTCGACCACGCAAGGTCACCTTTGCCGATATCTTTACAGCATGCTACAGCTCCATGTTTGCGACTGCCGCCATTGTCGACGCCGTGCGAAAGGAGGACAGACGACAGGAAATTGACCGACTACTGGAGGAGACACGGCGGGAATTGGCCCAACTGCAACTCCGGAACCTCGAAGCGAGCCAAAGTACGACTAACAACACTTCCGATCGCCATGACATCTCTCTCGACCAAATGCACCACTTGTGGGAATCAATCAAGGAGATATACACGAACCGACCATACATGAAGGAGATTCACAAACCTGCCACCATCCGGATCGACGAGTTCCTGAACCGAGTACATACCGAACAATACGAATGTCCCAACCAAGCAACAATGGATGCGTACCGACGAACAGACTATGAGCATCTCGAGCAGGTTATTATACGCGAGGAAACAGACGACAGCATCCTTCATAGAAGGCCAATGAACTCTGTACAGCTCCAGAGAGCCGGACGTACGCTCAACCATCTCGTCCAGCAATTACTCAAACGAGCCGATACTAACGATGAATCCCCCGAGTCCCCGAGTCCTACCTTTGACGAGGCTGTCAAGCTTGCGAACCAGACTCCTTCTTACAAGTATCTTGTGGAGTCAAATCATGAGATGATAAAGCAGAACCGGGTCGAGCTGAACCTCGGTCTCCGCAAGGTTATTGGCTCAACACTGAGTCTCAAAGAGAAAGTTGGCAGAGTGTGCTACAATCTTCTTGTTTCCGCCTACCCGGCTGATATGCACACATATAACACACTAATTGTGGCTTTCGATAAGCAAGGCTACAAATTTATGGCAGAACCAGTAGTCAATTCTTTTTACTACTACCGACGACTCAGACCGACACCGTTGACATTTGTGCTCATCTTGAACCATTACAGTAACGGAGGAAACCACGGTAAATTCTTGCGTAGCTTTGCATGTCTTGCTGGAATTGACGGCAAGACGGGGGCCAAGATCAGGCGCAGATTACCAGACGACATGGAGCCTACAAGGATCAAACGCAACAACGTTCAGATGTGGACACAAACGGGTGACTACTTCTGGGAGCATGCACCACTGGATATGCCCCTCATTGAGGCTGCTATTCAAGGATTCCTTCAGCTGAAGCTTTTTGACCAAGCTGCCACGTTCTTTGTGTCGTGTATGAAGACCAAGGTTGTTCTCAGCACACATGTCATCAAGCGGTTATTTGACGAGTGTATTGTCGCTCTCGACTGGAGGTCTGCCGTGCGCCTTATACAAGGATTTGCGGACTGTGCCAAGACATGGCCTTCCATGCTGCTCGGCAGGGACCAAGATACAACCTACCTTGTCAACCGAGTATACGTCCTTCTCGACCTCGCCGGTTTACGAAGCTCGGGTGGTGAAGTGTCCGAGTCAGCACTTAAAAACCTGTCGATATCTAATCATGGATTCCGACGTTTCTTGAGCGATCTTGCAGCAGCAGACTCGACCTCCCAACTTGAGATACAACCCTCGCCAACTGACCTTGTAAGTTTTCCAGGAAGAAGGTTGCTTCAGCTTGAAGCTCTCTGGAAAGAACAAGATTTGGTTGCAAAGACAACACGCTCTATCGAGAGTAAACTACTATATCCCGATTTTTCCCTACGTTTCCGCGAGCTCATGGCTTCTCATATCGGAAACACTGCGGCGAATAATACTGTGGAGCTTAACAAAGAGACAATGGAGGCTTTTGCGAGTCTCCCTCGCTATGAACCGGTTGAGGCATGCCTTGCAGACTGCAAGACTTTTGAAAATACGTCTGATACACGTCCCAAGACTTGGAACAGCGTTATTGAAATGATAAAAAGGTCACAGCGAACGATAGCGAGTGACCAAGTTGGAGAGTGGGTTCGAACGTTATTGCGAGAGGATGAGCCAGACATGCTCTTGACACAAAAGACGACGACCGTTAAACGGATAAATGCAGCAGAGCGTAAGCCACTGCAAGCGAGACCAACGCGGCTGACTGCATGGCCAGTGGCAGACCAGCAGGTGGGATATTCGGAGAGAGCGAGTTTTGCTAGCTTTGGATAGCAATGAGCCGCCTGGAAACACAAATGTTTCACTTACATGCATTCCGTTGATTTTTACTACTGTATTGTACTGTACCTACAAGAAGGATAGATACTAGCATTTGCATACCTATAGCACAAGATACATGAATGAATATTTGTACAGGTAGCAAGAGCCCTCGATTAAACTTTGGGCATGTTTACTATTATGTACATGTTATCAACGATAAGCATTACTTACCATTCGGTTACCTTATCATTAGCATTTGTTCCCTCCATCTCATGTCAAAATAGGTAATGTACCTCGGTCTATACAGGTTTGACAAGGCTCGTGCAGCCAAAAGCGCCGCGCAGCGCCGCCACTAAGCGTTTCCGTTCGTCATCGTGGGTTATCCCCTGGTCATGAATTGATTGTTTGTGTTGGATCGCACAGTATGTTAGCACTCTTGAGATAGTAGCCAACATGGCGGTCAAAAGTTGACCGTATAGTAAGTCCGCCCTTCAGCTTGCACTGTATCCAATTGCAGCGCTGTGATCTGACAGGTTCAAGGGTCACGATGCGACTTCTCTCGAATGGGTGCCTCCTGAATCAGACTGGCCAGTCACGAGGTCAGACAGGGTCCACGGGGCCAATTGGATTGGCAGGCTCGACTCCAGCAAGACTAATAAGGGTCCTTCCAAGAAAACGGTAAGGTACATGTATGAATCTGCCTGTGCGAAACAACAGCCCGGTACTTTGAGCTACCCCAAAGAACAGGGCGGTTGCACAAGCAAGGCATGTACTGTACATCGATCCATCTTCAAGAGGATGGGTATTCTCCCCACAGGATTGGACCTGCTGGATCACATCAAGTTCGTCTCAGGGCTCCATCTTGTATTGAATCCACGAATGTTGTTTCAACAGGGAAAACGACCTTGTTCTTTTTTTGTTTGCTGGTCTTATTTAGTAAAATTGGTTTCCGAGCTGGATCCAGGGCCCAGTCCCCATAGCATTACATACATATCTCCAGCGGCGGCGTCATTACTCTCTGTCCCTTTCTCTTCTCTTTCTTCTGTTCTCCAACATCACATTTGTCATACCCGTCTTTGCAAGAATCGGATTGTCGTACCTGACTTGTGAATTCATGAGTTGTATATCCCGAGTGCGATCGCCACTTGATCAAGATAACGGATACTCTTGATCGTTTGCGCAAAGTTGATTTGACGTCACTAGCCTGCGGTCGACTCGTGTCGCATTACACTGCATCTGCAAAATATTATTGAAAACTCTTTTTTTTTTCCCTTTCAATTGACCGGGTGTTGCGATTGTGCGCTGAACCCAATTCTGTTCAACAACTATAAATTGTCCGAGGGGTCGAAACGCGGTGTGCTTCTTTAATCTACCTTACCGCGCTACGGTCGTACCGTCCACCGATTCTTCCACCTCTTTTGTTTTTGTTGTCTAAAGATTTACACAGCATGAAATTCGGAAGAAAGTAAGCACACAAAGAACCTACCCTGATCAGCGCAGTCAACTCACTACTTCTTTCAGTCTACCACGCAACCAGGTTCCCGAGTGGGCGGCCTCGTACATCAATTACAAGGGCCTCAAGAAGCTTGTGAAAGCAGCAGCAGAGAAAGCGAAAAATGGAGAAAAGGTGGATCCTGCAGGTGGGCGGCTTCGAACGACTCTTTGTGTTGCACATTGAGCCTCTCCCCTAACTCCCGACGCAGAATTCTTTTTCGCTCTTGACCGAAACCTCGAAGATGTCGACTTTTTCTACAACAAGAAACTCGCCGAGTTCTGCCGCCGGCTGAATCTCCTTCAAAACCGATATGGACGAACCCCCGACGTTGTGGCTACCCTGGACCAGGATGAAGTCGAAGAAGTCATGGGCGCTCTTCTTGAGCTGAGAAGCCAATTTCGAAATTTGCAATGGTTTGGTGAGATTAACCGCAGGGGTTTTGTCAAGATCACAAAGAAACTTGATAAAAAGGTTCCAGACCTTGTCACTCAACGTCCCTATATTACAACAAAGGTCGACGTTAAGCCTTTCGCAAAGGAAGCAAACACAGCAAGACTTCTTAACGAGATCAACAGGTGGATGTCTGTACTTTCAGAGGCTCAGACCTTTAATGATACCATGTCTGAACATTCAACCCGCTCTCTGGGTCGAGCTTCGGCGAAGGGCATGCTGAGTTTACCCCAGGCCCAGCTTGATGCGCTCGACCAGGCTGTACGAAACGACGATGTTTCTGCTCTCGAGGAAGGTCTCAAGGAATGCAGCGCTATTGAGGAAGGTGCCCAGCCACTTTTACTGGGTCTTCTCCAGCGGTCCATCTCTGCGCGCTCCAGGACGTGCATTGCTTTTCTACTTAACAATGTTAAGAGTCTTGATGAGCCAGACGATATCAACAGTCGCAACTGTATTCACCGTCTGGTCATTCACATTGGACGCACAAAAGCCAACAACGTAGAATCAGACTCAAAGTCTCGTCCTGTGCCCGCAGGCTCACAGTTCAGTAATAAGCATCTTGAACCGGGCTTGACTACCTCGAAGGCCGCCAAGTCTCTGAACCAAAATGAGTCTCTGCTTTTGAACAAGGACGACGAGGCGGTTCAGCTCTTCATGTTCGTGCTTGACCAGCTACGCCCAGAGCAGAAGGTTGCTCTCAAGAGTCGGGATTCTTTTGGGCGCATGCCACTTCACTATGCGGCTCAATTCGGAATTGTAGTCGTGTGTCAGATAATAATGTCCAAGATGCAAGAATGGGATCAGTTCCATGTGAAGGACGGCATTGATACACCCGAGTGGCAGGACAATGATGGCTATGCTCCCCTTCACCTCAGTGTTGTTGGGGGGCACCCTCTAACCACCAAAGCGCTCTTGCAAGGCGAGAACTGGGAAGGAAGTAGCAAAGGCAAGGCCGATATTCGAAAGTCTATCGCTAAATCAGGTGCTGTGCTGGCCATTGCTACAAAGTCCAACTACAGTGTCATCGTACAACTTTTGATAGAAGCTGGCGTTGATATCAACTGGAAGGATAAGACCGGCGAGACTGCGCTTCATGTTGCGGCTAGGTTTGGGCATGTCGAATGTGCTCAGATTATTCTGAAAGGGGCCCAAGACCAAAAAGCAGATCTTGAGGCTACAGAGAGTACCTACTCCTGGACACCCCTCCATGTTGCTGCTGTAGATGGAAGATTCAGCGTTGCAGAGCTTCTGGTTGAAGCAGGGGCAGACATCACACGCCTGGACTCGTCTGGATGGACTGCAAGAGAGCATGCTGCGCTGCGAGGCCATATGGACATTGCACGACTACTTAAGACCGAAACATTCGAAGCCGAATCTCCACCAGTCAGACCTGTTGACACATTACAGCCAACTCTTTCGGATATGTCGTCTATCGATGAGCGTCGCTCGAACGGTAACGGAACTAACAATGTCCCACGTTCTCCCGATGCCATCAAGAGTTTTGGACATCGATATCTTACCAACGAGAGTCTCGTGCTTGTTAGTCTTGGGTCCATGGACATGCGAAAGAACGTTGAGCCAGTCAGCCTGGACCGTGTTCCACTTACCGAGGCTCACAACACGCAACTCGACACTGCCCTTTCTATTGTTGTATCGGCCACTGGTGCTCATGGCGAGCCCAGTATCATCGATCTCCCAGTGCACGACAGCATCTCAACTGAGCCTATCGTTTTCATGACATCAGAGGCGGAAAAGGTGAAACTCCTTTTCGACATCGTTCCGACATACTCGGGCAATGATAAGAACAAGGTTGGGCGTGCTGTTGCACTCCTATCTTCTGTAAAGCCAACTCTGGGCTCGCGCCGTATGAACTTGCAGGGAGACGTATGTGTTCCTATCATGTCAAGCAACTTTGACGTTATTGGCACCGTCAACTTTAATTTCTTGGTCATCACTCCGTTCCACCATCCCAACATGGAAATCACCTCGCGTCAGACATATTGGAAGAAGTTAGAATCCACCATGCTCATCGGCCACCGAGGTCTCGGCAAGAACCTGACGAGCAACAAGTCTCTTCAGCTAGGAGAGAATACTTTGCCGTCTTTCATCGCAGCGGCGAATCTTGGAGCCCATTACGTCGAGTTCGATGTTCAACTTACCAAGGATCATGTCCCGGTCATCTATCATGACTTCCTTGTCAGTGAAACAGGCATTGATGCTCCTGTCCATACGTTGACGTTGGAGCAATTCCTGCACATCAACTCAGACAAGAGCCGAGACTCAAAACAACAGTCGAAGAAAAAGCCTCCTCACTCAGGAGACCCAAGTGGTTCCCGAGCGCGCAGTAACAGTGTAGGACCAAAACGCTCGCAATCTATGGGATTTGCTGGCAGTGGAGCTGAGGAGCTGGATGAACGCATGAAGCACACAAAAGACTTCAAAGAACAAGGCTTCAAGGGCAACACGAGAGGAAACTTCATTCAAGCCCCTTTTGCCACCCTAGAAGATCTCTTCCGGGAACTGCCCGAACATGTCGGCTTCAACATCGAGATGAAATATCCCATGCTGCACGAGAGTGAGGAGCACGAGATGGACACGTACGCAGTTGAACTCAACTCTTTCTGTGATACTGTCCTCTCCAAAGTCTATGACTTGGCTGGAGAACGTCACATTATTTTCAGCTCTTTCAACCCCGATATCTGCCTGTGTCTAAGCTACAAGCAGCCTTCTATTCCTATCCTCTTCCTCACAGACGCAGGATGCTGTGATGTTTGTGACATTCGAGCCTCGTCTCTTCAAGAGGCTATTCGTTTCGCGAGTCGCTGGAACCTGTTGGGCATCGTTGCCGCCGCGGAGCCTTTCATCAACAGCCCCCGTCTGATCAAGATTGTAAAGGAGAACGGTATTGTATGCTTCAGCTACGGTGTGCTGAACAATGATCCTATCATGGTTCAGGTAAGCTTTTCTAAACACAATGGAAACGATGTGAACTCGCTGACAGTTGTTACAGCGTCAAGTCAAACAGGGCATTGATGCTGTCATTGTTGACAGCGTCCTCGCTATCAGAAAGGGATTGACAAGCGGAGAGACGCCTGCCGAGTTGACAAATGGAGAGGCTGAAACAAACGGCACACTCAAAGAGACACACGAGCTCAAGGAGAAGTTGGATGAATTAACAGTAAATGGTGGGGGTCCTTGAGAATACCTGGCCCGAGAGTGACCTGTACAGACAGACAGGAGTGATCATGACCCTGACTCCTAACTCTTGACTTAGGCAGATAGATTTTTCCAGACATCTTGACAATGAGAATAGAGTCAATATACAATATGTATGATGAGGCTATGACACGGACTTCTCCAGTACCAGGGTCAGCAAGTGGGATCTGACGCTGTTGATTCGTCCACCGAAATAGCACCATGTTAGTGATCATGGTTATGTGACTTTGAGAATCATCATGCAACATCCTCATATGCAGTGAGGGTAGTATTGTGATCGAAACAGTTCAAACATTACCGCAGCTCATTAGATAAGGATGCGGACAGCCGATGAGGGTCCTGGCTGTCGTACGATTCTGCAATTCCACAAAGCCATGTCTCAAAACAAGCCTATCTTGAGCTATGGCAGAAACAAGATCTACAGCTGTGCCGCATGATTGGGAAATGTTGCAAGAACTAGGGCATACTCAAGGGTATGTACGGGTACTTGCCGTGCTGATCTTTTAGATTTTTTCTCTATCAGGGGCTGTGCATGTTTCGAAAACAGGGAGTACGAGACCGCAATGGTCGACCAGCCGTCGAAAGCCATCGTGGCTCAGGTGTTCCAGCTACACTCGGATGCACGAGGTTCCCGAAATATTGGAGTATCCGGAAAGGGAAACAGGATTCTCTTCTAGGACGGCTTTGTTTCAAGCCGTTTTGCCGATACCGTTTATGAAGGAGAACTATTGTTTATGTCTCGGTGGTATAGACACGCAGGAGACATGTCTCAGCAGTGTACTTAGACCTACTCAGCGTTAGCTTAGTCCTCGTTTAGAAAAAGTGTGATAGCGGCTGGGCATGTTGCATAGCAGGGTGAGGATAGACATGACTTGCTCGCTTCACCCAGCCAACTAACTATATCAGTGATAGCATGCCTAATAGCCTGCCCCCCAACCAGGCATCGAGATACAGTATCTCTTTGAAGCTTTCTCGATGGTCCTGGTCAATTCTGGTTGGAGAGAAAGAGGCTCTTATTCGTGGAAGCTTTGGTCCAAGTAAAATTGAAGCCAAAGAATTGTTTCAATCGAACTTATTGTTTATCGCCGAGGTAATTCTTGAAATTGGCTGCGTAAATGCCGATAGTCTTGAAGGAAAAAGAAACCAATGATTCACAGAAAACCGGGAAACTTGCATTCAGGTGGCTGACAAGTCAAACTGTCAAATGCGGGAGATTGTGACATGATCGCCCTCTGGTGGAGTTCAGTTGGCTAATTGGAAGCTGGACTCAAGAGCTAGAGCTCGCGATGTAACTTTAGTTCTGGATGATCATTTTCTATAAGCAATATGATGATACTGTCATAACCGACAGCTCAAGTAGTGGCTTCTTGTTAGGTACTTGATTCAGATGTGTTCTAACTGCCCTGTTTCCCTCAGGTAAGCAGAATAGCAACCGCATTGGTTCGGCCTTTCTCTCATCTTTCTCTCTGACAAATAAGAGTGTGTGGCAGGAGACTGCTGATAACGGGACGGATATTGCATTGCGGGTCTGAAATGAATAATTGAAAATCGGGCGGGTGCCTGATTGACAGGGAAACCCGGGGTCGACAAAGAATAATCAACCTTGATATAGAAGCAAGGTACAAGAGGCACAGCACACGGAGTCTGTAGAAGTGGCGAGGCGGACGGGCCCTCGTACAACAGACGAGTCGTTGTACATGATAGACACCGACATAACGGTCAGCATGAAGGCCAACTAACCACAAGTTGCCTAATACGCACCAGACGATGCAACATAAGGGATGCTATCTACTCAGCGATCCGCGGCCAGGATATGATGCACATTGACAGAATTGCAACCTCCAGGGTACTCTATGGCGGGCGTGTAGTGGAGGGCGGGAAAAGACGCCTCGTATCTTGCTGATGAATTGATACCACTGAACCAGAAGTAGGCATTGCTATTTCTTTCGTTTTTCTTTTTTTTGCCCTTTCTTTTCGCTCTCTGCCTGTTCCCAGCATGTCTCCAGCTCTCGTATTGGGATACCCATGCAATGTTGACTTTCTGTGGTTAGCTGCTAAGATCTGGGGAGCATAGCCAGGTTGCCTCCTGTACCCTGGCACTTAGGTACGTTCTGTCATATGTCACATTCTGTGGGGTAAGGGAGGTACGTAGCTCATGGCGAGAAACAAAGCCCAGAAACCACAAATTAGCTGCGGAGTAATGCGTAGGTCTATCGAGTCATGTCGGTGACGTGAATTGCCAGTACACTGCCAGGTTTGAAGTGTGGCTCTTAATTAATGAGCGGCAGCGCAGGTGGCTTGAATTGAGGCTCACTAGGGCTGGGCCAGGCTGTCTATATAATCGGAAACCATGCCTATATCATGGCAAGGTTCGTGAAGGCTGAGCAGACTCCCAAGACTTTTGGGCAGCGATAATTGCACGAATCGACGACTCCGCGTAGCCAATCGCTCTGTTCCTAACAACAGCGTTCAGTTTGGGTTAATCGTAGACGCAAGGGATCCTACGGCCACGGTCGAGAAAACACTGAAAAATTACTTGTTTGACAGATCCGTGGGGTTATTTCGCAAATAAACGTGTCGTTCTCTATCCGTATAATTTGTTGCAATTATGTACAGAGGGCCCTTTGGCTCCCATAGCTAATACCACAGGGTTTGCTTGGGCTTCTGATGGGGATTCAGACGGCGCGACTGAGATTCCATTGTGGTACAGTACCCATTGAGCTGCCAGGAGTTGGATAGCTAGTTGAATTCTCACTTGAATCATAGGCGTATCTGGTGAGTTTACTGCAGTATGCCAGCTTCATACCAACAATCTGCGCGGCAGAAGCAAATAGCAACTCACTCTACCATTTCGTACTACTGCGGTGCCGTTGCCGTTGGCAAAGTCAATGCCATTCCTTTCGCCCGTTGTCCTATCTGAAAGCGGCAGATCATGAACACCGTGTGGGATTGTCCATTCTTCATGACTGCAACATGCCAAAACTGCCCCACGTCTCGTACAAACACATTTAGGTCCGTCCAGACATGGTCATGGTGTAAGACGAAGCCTCGGTGGGGGATCTATCAGCTGAGGGTTGGACAAGAAGGAGCCATCCCAGCCATCCCAACCACTCCCTGACTCGTTATGCCAAAAACCAGCTCGAGTTACAAGGGTTGAGCATGATGTTTTCCGCTCAAGTACCCCTGGCACTTGTTGGGTCTCCTGGACTCGGCCGATTACTTGTCTCATCACACCAGAACAAAGATCCGTCCAAGTGAACGGGAAGTAGCCAAAACGATGCCGCTAGAAGGATGTCAGCATGTTCAATGAGATTCGTTCACCCCAATCCTGGACCGTTGGTTCCATACATGGGATACAGGGTGCTTCAAGCATATGCCGGGTCTTTTCTTTGCAACTCCTCCAACGCAGTGTCGCGATGAATGATTATTGAGCCCACAATATATTTGAGAGTAGTCTAAAGGGTTAGTGGTTAGCAAGTGATAGTTCGGTTGAACGTGGACCCATCTCGGAATCGATTTGTTAATCAACGCCGACTTGATGTCGATGTACCGCCCTGGCCGCCGTGCCTACGCGAGTCTCATGTCAGGGTCATGCAGCTGCTGGTGATGCCGTAGATCATAAAGAATCCTGTAAAGGGCTGAAGTAAACCAAGCCAGTGTTTTCCATGTTGCAGCCCTGGCACATGCTCTCTGACAGGAGTGTCAAATTTCGCGGCACCTGTCGGTTGGTGATTGCTGTGACGGTCCGCTCCGTTGATTCAAACTGTTACATGTTAGAACATTCTTCAGTACTGGCGCCGAAAGCCCTGAACCTGCCATACCTTCTGTCCCCAATCCTAATGTGGTGTAGATAGTGTATACAGGCTCCAGTCGTTATGTCTTAGTGCGTTTTCGAATGTTTCCCTGACTCGAGCTACCTTGCGCTGCGAGTCTTGGATCAACAGGGGCTCTTGTGTGATTCATAGTAAGGCCCAAAACGGTCCTGTACAGTGATGAAACAGTAGGTATTATAACTCTTACCTTGTTCCGAGGTTACCGATCGGAACCTTTCCTTATTCTGGTGTACCGCACGTGGTGATTCAACGGTAAGGCTCAAAAGCATACCCACACGATGAGCACTGCCGACATTGGCCTTGATACACATACGAGCATTGATTCTGGGACGGCAGTTGTGCTTTACACCTGCGCCAGAACTGCTCCGGCTGTGCACTAGCAACGGCATATGGAACCCCATGTGGGAGGTGCACCGCTCAGTCCGTTAACGGCCAAGCGGACAAAGATCAGCCCGACATGGATGCAATTTTGATTGTCGTATGTCCACCATAGGAAGAAATTGTGTGCTTGCCGAATCTCTCTTGATTAATCCGGCAGTCAGTCCCTGCAGACATGTTGAGTTGGTTATGAGGCTGCAACGTCGTAACATTGTCACCTCCAGTACTCAGCCTAGCAAGGGCGATACTGCAGCCTGGCGGTACAAGCCGGCAGTCATACATACCGATTTTCGACAAGGGCCTGAAACCTTTGCCGATCCCAAAGAAAAGTGCCCCTGGTACAGATGTAATTCTTCGATCTGATTGGATGATACCCGAAAGAGACCTAGTTTGCGAGCTGGCGTTGCATCCGTGACTTTATTCGGCTTATGGACATAATTGCAAGTGGAAGATCATCCGAATCACATCAGGAGGCCCTGCTCCAAGAGCCGAAACCCAGAATGTTGCCCCGCCTGTCAGTTCGGCTAGGACCACTAGCTCAGCTGAATCCCTGCCGCTACAAGGAAATTCCTGCCATGCGGATGCGATTCAGGCATCTGATAACGAAGAATACGTCCAGTACCTGCTACTGCAGTAATGCAGCGCTGTATGATGGCGAGGATCGCTTCAGTTGGGTTTAAGTCCCAGGAAGCACAAGGTACCGCACGAGACTTACAACTGTTATATGCAGCGCATTATTGAGGGCCGTAGTTGCGATTCTTGGCCTTCTTCTTCTTCTTTCTTCTTTTCTTTTCTTTTCTTTTCTTTTTCTTTTGGCTTGTGCTTAATTGTATCGCCACATCAATGACCGTCTCGGTATACCAACGATCATTTGAGTGGTCGGCATAATTATTTCATAAGAAGATATCGGAATGATCAGCTTGAGGGCAGCTCAATTCAAATCGTCAACTCTTGTTCGGAGGTGCGCTGTCCCCGCACTTGCATCAATTGGCTGGAGCTCGTCAGGGCGAATTATGTAATTATCGCTGGAATAAGGACCCTGGTCACTTGGCTGGAGCTGGTCTTCAAGGTAGACTTGTTGTTTTAGAAGGGATAGGGGCTATAGCCTATGTTGCGATCCGTTCCCGGACCTCAGCCCGGGCGAGACGAGTCATGCAGGGACAAATTCCTTGGCCATTCCGCATCTGCCGGCGGATAAACATCGAGATCGAGATCGTTGCAGAAACATAATCAATGCCTCTTTTAGTGTCGGCCCGGGGCAATTGGCCCAAGCTGGTAGCTTAAAGACCGGTTCTTCAACTGAGCACGGTGTCCGCAATAGCTTTGACGTCTGGTCCCGAAACCCTGAGACGGTTATAGAACGAGTGGCCCGTGCCTTGCCCGGCGTTGTTTGTGGCTGTCTGACGGTAAATTAGTGAGGGAGCGTTAAAAAAAAATATAACTAGACTCCGTACAGGAGTAACAAATACTGAACCCTGAGAGCACGGGATGTGCGTGGATATTTCCAATCCAAGCACCGCCAAGACAGGTGAGCCTGAGTCTCCGAGGCTAGCAATGGCTTGAGCCGTGGCGAATTTATCACCGTCACAGTCGAACTCAGGTAGTAAGAAATTGTTTTGCCATTGTTCGTTATGCTGTGATTTGCCTGGGGAGTGCACTCAACGCGACGCTTGAAGATGATCAAACCGACCCCGTCCCGGGATCCATTCTGATTGGCGTAACCAGATATGTGGCACGTGGTGGACAATGCTAAATTGACAGTTGTTTTGAAATGGTCTCAGCCTCTCAAATCAGTTCATGAGAAAGTCTAGAGCTTGCAGGGCTGGAACTGATGTAGATTACCTAGGATTATGGCCTTTAACTTTTTTCCCAGCCAAAGTGCCCTTTCAGATCCTACCCTGCAAGCAATCTCTGCGCGTTTCGTGAGGTTCACAGTGGAACGGATCGACATGGCATGCGAGATGCACGTTCGGTCTGTGCCCGCTGGGCGTGCTGAATTCTTGGAGGTGTATTAGTATCTCATCCACTCTTCAATGTATTTCGAGGTCGACAGGGGCAATTAAAATGATGACGGCGAGAGTGACTCGCCTCTGTTGACGACGAAAACTGTAGGTAAAATGTGATGAATACTCTGCCTGCTTGCATGAAGAGTGGACAACGCTTGCCTACTGGTATAACATCGATACCTACTTAGGTAATGGCGAGGTGACGTGATTCATCGTCACAATTTACTATGTACAGTAGGTAAGGGAGATATCTACCTACGTTTAGCAGGAGCGTATTGGTACCTAGTTTGACTGTCCCTCCTGCCAGTCGCTTCCTTCCTCGATGAGTGAACAATGATTGGGCCAAGATCTCGCCTCTAGAGGCAAGTGCGATCAAACAGTCACACTTGAGTGTTCAGTTGAGTGTTCAGTGCTCGGGGAGGTGGCTATTTTCTCCGAGGTAACGAAGCTTATTCCCGTCCTTCTTATGCTGCAATGTCACTGTATTCGTTGGCACTACCTTGTGCTTGTCGGTTCAGTGAGATGTGTCTGCGCAAAGACAAACATCAACTCCCGGACGATCAGCGTAGCACCATGGATCGCAAATCAATTCAACGTCTGTCAAAGCGTCCCGTTCATCTCACGCTTATCGACAAGGAAGAGATCTCAGGAGTAGACATCTCAATGCCGTGCGTTAGTGGGCGGTGAGGGTGAAGGTTTCAGAGTCAGTATGGTGATGGTTGGAATAGCCGGTTCACTGAATTAGTAACAAGCCACACAGTAGCCTACTAAACCAGTAGGGACAACAACTTGTTGAGAACGCCTACGAGGATGCCACAACGACATTCCGCTAGCTGAAACTACTCTGAATATCAACTCACTTTTTGAGCCCGCCGTGAACAAGCGCTCAAAACAAGATGAAGCGTCTCAAGTTAGGTCACCATGCAAGTCAATCGCATCAAATAAACCAAGACTGACCATGCATTCGCATCACCTGTTGGATTAAATGAAAAGCATCTATTTCCATCATGATTCCGATGTCTATCGGACTGTCACCTGTAGGCGTGGGCTTCCTGCAGTGGTGTATATCCACATTCACCTCTAAACTCAGGATGCAAAAAGCAATACGCCCGGAACTGTTTTCCAGTGCCTTAAATCAGCTCACGCATTCTATCTCTTATGCGTTCAGCAGCCGAGTATTACATACCTCGAGGCTCCGATGCCAAATGTCGTGTTGGAAAGACCCCGGGCTAGCGTAACGAATAGACATTGGCTCATTCCCGCAGGACGACAGCCAGCATCATCGAGTTCAGGACAAAGCAAGGCGCTGACTATGTCTCAGATTGTGCAGGATCTTTGAGCATTGATGCAGGTTCCAATAGGATATTGCTCGGAGGCGGTGAGTCGCGCATCATGGGGCTCGACGGAGTAAGCGATCCAGGGTGTTTTATTGTATTTCGTTTTTCTCCCCCCGAGTCTATCGTAACCGTTACATTGGATGATCAGCCTATCAGGGTTATACCTCGCAAATCTGGCAGGGTGATGCTTGCCAGCAGTGATCTTCGCGGGCATCCAGGATGCCCCCACTATTTTGTTTCGAATGTAACGCAGCACAGAAGTTCCCAGGCGGAAACAATCTCGGCCGAAGCAGTGCTGCGGCGGAGTAGGAGCAACAACAGTAGCAAAAGCAGGCGCCAGGCCGGGCCCAGACCAGACCAGACCAGACCAGACCAGGGTTCCCGGGTACAACTCTACGAGCCTCACGATGCCGTAGAGGTGATCAGCGCATTGCGTCTTCTGGGTTGGCCCTGGAACGAGCAGAGAGAACAAGTTCAATTCCGTGTTGGTCCTGTATGTACAGTAGAACTCTTGGCCCGCAAGACAAGCCGACTGGACAAGTATGTGGGGAATAGAGATGCTGTATGCAACCTTGGCCAGCCTCCCTCCCCCCAATTCTAAACTCTAATTCGGTATGAATGGCCTAAAATGGCAACCATCTTCCATCTTATTACGGTGTAGCCTCGGAAGGAGTTGTAAGCCATTATCCGTCATTATGGTAATCTGGAGATACGTAGTGCGAGATACAAGAGGGGGCAAATTGCTCCCCTACCCTAGAAACAACAATTTTATGCATCGTGGACAACATAACCTTACTAACACGTCAACTTCGGAGATGTTTCATGCACTGCTTCACCCAAATAATACTTTCACTCATGATACAAGTCAAGGAGAACCGCTATGTTTCGTTTTAGATGACCCTCACTTCTACAACCGGACCAAGCATCGGTTACAAAAGTGGCGCGTTCGTATCGAACTGACCATATCAAGACCGGCGATCATCAGTTTTGGGCGTGATAACCTTACGCGGAATGGAGTGTGTCCGTACGGGGCCTAATTATTTGCTTATGGGGCCTTTTATTGATGTTGTTTAGACGTATCTGCAGCCTCGCTACGATATGGCACAAGGCTCAGTCCGTTCCGTAACCTACCAAGACAATACAATAGTCTTGGCATTGGAGGACAAAACAAGGCTGTGCGCGCCTCTTCAGCGGATTAATTCCGAGACTAGGTAGATACTAGTAGCCACGTGATGGCTACTACGGAGATAGATATCCCCTTATTCTGGGGCTCGTTGTTGATCATTTGATGGTGTGCTCGCCGAGAGTGAGAGGTTGCATTGATGATTTTCATCAACAGCCGCTTCAGCCCTGGATAAGAAAAGAACCACAGGCGACAGGTCAGCTGTCTAAACCCTGCTGCGTGTCACTAGGATACATGGGTAACTTCTGTCAAATCTTAACACCCTAAAGGATCGGCAGTCTCGTTCATTCTCCAGTTGTTGGCTCAGCGATGTGGAGAAGCCGGTTGAAACGTCGGGGTCTCATGTTGATTCCGCAAATCATCGTCAACGAACCCACTATGGATGGACTCAAGCTCGAGGACATACTTCCTGTACCTTATGTTATTGCCGAGGAGTTTGAGCGAGATTGAAGGACTTGCGACGGGACACCGTCCAAGCTGATGGTATGAGGTCGCATGGAATCGTGGCTGGCAGCGATGGTGGTGTGAGGATTGCGCGTTAATAGTCACGTCGAATAAATAAAAGAGGCTGTAGGGTTTGGTCTATCAGGAAGGCGTCCAAGGATATGTGTGGTAAATTAGGTAGCAGGTGCCTTAGTGTTTTCTGACCGGCTCGGGGATAATTCATGGAAAGGCAAAAAAAGCGTCAAAGCCCAACTGAGTTCCCTGTCGTTCTCTTACTGGACCCCGGATCATGCGCAGGGCATGTACTGGATTTACATAGGATTGAAGGATTAGGTAGGTGCCTTGAAGTCCCAGACAAGGGTTGGCAGCCAAGCAGTCACCGTAACAGCCGCCAAGTCAGGAACGCCGTGGGCAATCGTCCAGGATCGACAAGGGTTCTGGCTTTGGGCGGTGGAGCAGATCTTGGTAGCGTTGGGTACCCAGGTACAGGACGCTGTTCTCACTCTGTCATAGACCGTCTGCAGCCTGACACCAAGTTATTCATTCATTCCAGGAAATAAGGGACGTCTTTCGCACGTCATGGTTCCTCATCAATTCAATACGATACCAATAGTGCAATGAGGAGCCCTCCGAGGAAGGTATCCATTTTGCGCCACAGAATTAATTTACCCAGCTCGAGATATGTGGGCATGTATATTGTCTCGAGATACTACAAAAAGGGACCTGTCCAATGCATCCAGATTCCAAAGGCTATTACCTCTTCGGGCTCCTGCTCAGACTCTTTTGAGCCAGAATCGGACGTGACACGACCGCTGAGGTTCGGCACGAGCCTTAGGCCCGTGTTGGTGAGGTGTTGGTGTTGGTGCTGGTTCGCGGGCAGTGACCTACTGTACCTATCCTAATTCCATGGCGCGAAATGGACCCCGCTGTTTACCAAATCGGGTTTCCGTCTCGTTCAACGTTCAATGTGCCACCAAATACGAGTTAAATCCTGCCGACAGCTGTCAAAATCGGGATTTGAGTCATGCTGTGACTACAGTACCTACCTACCTACCTACCTACCTACTGTTATCACCTGGGAACTTGGACGATCATCTATAGATTTCACCGTAATTTTATCACTTCGGCATATAACCTGTGATAATACTGGGTGATATCACTGGCGAAATATCCATGACAGGATCTTGTGGCGGGGGATATTCGACATAACAGAACCCCTGCCCTCTCTGCGACAGTTGGTATAAACACCCCTGCCTTCATATCAGATAAGGATATTTGCTTTGAAGATACCTACCTACTACTGTAAGGGTGAGGGTTTGGGCATTCTGTAGAGTAAGCAGCCTACTCTCTTGGTATCTTCTGTCTTTCTTTAGAAGTTATGCAGCCTGAATAACCTAGGTTCGGTAGTAATCTTCCCGAGTTATGCATACCCCACCAAGAAATGTCTGTGATCGACAGAACACACAACACTAAAGAATACCTAGAGGCAGGCACTGCCCGAACAGACTGCCCCGTACTGTAGCCAGCAGGTACGGTAGGCACGGATAGACATCATTAGTGGAGACCCACTTCGATGCCCCAGTGAGCAGGTCCCCATCCCGTCTTTCCATGCCTATCATTTAAAAAAGAAAGGGCAACTCACCGGTACCTTGTCTGGTACGAGGCTTTAGCTCCATTCATCGTAGAACTCGAGATTCATTCAGGTCCAGACCCAGTCAGTATCAATAGCACAGCACCGTCATCATCAATAACAATAACAATAACAGTAACAACCACCACCACCTCCTTCTCCTCCACTGAAGTCTAGGGGCCCAGCGGGCTGAATCAAACTCCTGCCGCGGCGCTTTCCAAAGCCAAGCCAACGCCAACGCCCTGAGCCCCCAGTCTCTCACCCTCAACAGTGGGGAATGCAGACGCAGGTTTAGGTGAACCTGCGAGCCCACCTGCCCGTCAAGCCCATGAGATGAGGTACCTTGGCTTGGTTTGACTCGACTTGTCTTGACTTGACCTGGCCCACTTGGGATCTCCATCTCCAAGCAAATCCGTCCTGCCATCCACCCACGGAACCCGCGATGCCAGGATGCCAGGATGCCCACCTTTTCTCTCTGACAATACCTCATCTGGCACCTGAGATGTAACAATAAAAATAGCTGTTACAGATTGAACAGCACGCGGCTCTTACCGGAGATACCGAGTTTTGCTATCTGGGAGGGCAGTTTCAACATTGGTTGCCTCGCAAGCCAGACTCGAGCTGGGTTATCCACGTCTCTGAACCTGGTGGTTGTTCTTGTCCCCTCTTTCTCCGCCAACCTAACATTTCCCGGGCTGCTGGCTCGATCACTGACCATGTGAATTGCGTCCAGTATCGTCTGTTTTTTACATGAACCCTGATCCCAATGTATTCTCAAGAGAAACAATTCTACTAGCGTTGGGCCACTTTATGCGGTCAGTCAGTCATTCAATGGCTGCATCATACATCAGTCAGCCTTCTGTATGCATTTAGAGGTATCTCCCAACCACATCCATCATCCCTTGCTTTGGCGCACCAGAATTTCGACGCCATCAATTGGATTAGACATCCATTAATGGTGATTAGACTCGTCGGCTTCTGTGCCCCCCTGTCCCCGTCGCCGGCTGGCTCAACGTCCTGGAATATGCAGTGTGCCTTTAGTGCGTACCAGATTTTATTTCCCTCCCCCTCCAAAAATCCCCTCTAACCTTGACTGGGTTAATCTGGCTAGCTCTCTAGAAAAACCATCCAATCGTCGTATTAGAACAGCCTTGGAACATGGGGCTGCAATTACACCTACCGACGGCAAGTCTCTCTACGTTAGTATGTACTTGGTGATGAACGTAATGGCAGCACAACGCACACATGATGTACAGCAAAGTAATGAAACCATGCTATGGAGAGATTTTAGCTGACCTAGTACCGTAGGCAGGTACCTTTGGAGTTTTCCATTCGCACTAGCAATGAATCATGGCCCACGCTACACCACAAACTCGGATCATTTACTTGGTTAATGTCTTTTCAGAGTCTACAGTAGACAGTCTCGCCTTGAGTCCTGACGCACTACGTTTGTTCGCGACTCTCAACTAACTTGACATAGGCAGCGCACCTAGCTAGTTACTGCATGCCACCATCAACGTAACCCCAAGGTGGCTTAGTCGAGCAGTTAGAGACGTTGTATTCGGTATACCACCCGAGCTCTCCTCGTCTCAGTCTGTTGTTAGTCGCAGCCCTCTTCTCCATATTGCATCGCCTTTGCTTTGCCCTACTTTGCCTGTCCCCTGACCTGACTGACCCTTGATGTATGCTGTTCTCCATCTCCCTCTTCAACAGCCTCCCTCCTGTTTTTCTTCCACTTTACCTGTAGTGTCGTCACGCTCCTTCACCCCATTCCCCATCCCGTCCCGTCCCCCATTCCCCATCGCCTCTCTTCGTCAATTCCCTCTTACGGTATTCATACACCCCCCGTCACTCGTTGCTGGACGTGACCCACTGAAGCCCGCTGTTGCAGGGCAGGGATCCCTTGACTTTCTCTGATCTCCTGCGTGGTTCATTGTTAGCCCCGGCGTATGGATATGGATGAGGTATACGGATACCATACCATGCTCGCCGTACACCTATGAACTAAGTCAGATTTGCGACGGCCCATCTTTCCAACTCAAGGTGGCTACTGTCTTCATTCTGGTATTTAGCATCTGCATGGCCCTGGCTACTGTACTGGTACGGTACTCGATTCTGCACTACCACCACCAGTACCTTACACCAAACACTCCTGTCCTTGACCCCACTGCCCTTTACCGAGCGGGACCAGAGCGCCTGGTAACTAGCTGTTCGTTGATATCTATCGCCGTGTCCCCATTATTGTCTTGTATGGAGCTTTATCGAATGTCCAGTCTACCTGACTCGAATCAACTCAACTAGACGCTGCATAGCCTGTTCCGGCGACTCGAGAAACTTGATAGACTACGTTACGTTACGTTAGTCATATTGTTGAGTCTTGGTCGTTCCGAACCCAGTCAGTTTTCACCCCCAATATTCCCTTGTCCTTCCTTCTGGATCTTTTCCATTATCCCTCAAAAAACAACCGTCCGTAGCGGCTTTCCACCTTTCAGGTGCACAGCTCTCCCCGGCCCCAGCCAAATTTCTTCTTTCCGATCCACTAGCCAATCCTGGGTTTTGCCTGCATTAACACGAGACGTTTAAGCACACGGCTCCCACTCAACCTGGACCCTCAGCTTCACTCATCATTTATATCACACCTCCGACCACTCCTTCTTTGCCATTGTCAATATTATATATATATATATATATATATATATACCCATTATCGCCCGGCTTCTTCCACTCCTCTATACTATAGACTCTTCTCGATTGTCAGATCCGAGCTTGTTCACGTCATCTTATAAGCGCTGCTTTATAAACGATTTGATCTCACCGCCGCCTACTATACCCTAATTACAGGAAAAGGCTAGCCATCTGCCTATCGGACTTTCTCAGCAATACCCTGTATCTTCGGTACCGAGTCTGCAAGTGGCAACTAGCGAACGCCTGGAAAGGTTATGCTGTAGCTACTCAGCGACTTATCTAACTCCTATTCACTACTTGCGCTTCGCCCAGGCTTACACGCATTGCCCAGAAGTCGCATCAATACCTGGAAAATACAATCATGGAACTCATGGAATTGGTCGAGAACGAGCCTACAGCCCGTCCATTTCAGTGTGACTGGCAGTCGTGCACAAAGGTTTGTTGCTCAAAAGTCCGCTGTACCAACCTTTTTTGCTGACTCCGACGCAGAGCTTTAATCGAAAATCTGATTTACAAAGACATTATCGTATACATACTAATGAACGACCTTACGCTTGCTCTATTCCTGGATGCGGGAAGAGTTTTATCCAGCGAAGTGCGTTGACTGTTCATATTCGAACGCACACAGGGGAGAAACCCCATCAATGTCAACACATTGGTTGTGGCAAGCGATTCTCTGATGTGAGTGCAGAACAACTTGAGTGACTATTAAGGAACTAACTAACAACTGCAGTCTTCGAGTCTTGCAAGGCACCGACGTATACACACTGGAAAGCGTCCATACAAATGTGCCCATGATGGCTGCTCTAAAAGGTGGGTTACGGCAACCCTATTTAAAGAATCACTTGTTAACATGGAATCTAGCTTTTGCAGAAAAACAACCATGGTCAAGCATCAGCGGAGATCGCACCAGCAAGGGATGAACCCCAACGATATCGACGACTGCTCCTCAGATTCTGATGATGACGAGTCTCCCTCCACTCCTCAGCATTCTTCCATGACTTGGTCACCTCACGACATGGTTTCCATGGGACAAGCCCCAAACGGCGCTCTCCATCGTGCAGCATCTTACGCAGACTTCGAGTCACAGGTCCATGGTCACCATATGCCACCCCAATATGGCCACCGACAAGGAATTCCCGCTAACGTACCCCACGAGTATCATGGTCCTACAGTGCCCGAACCACACGCTCATGTCCAACTTGTTCATCGATCTGCAGCCATGCCGCGTCAGGCATACTATGTGACTGAGCAAGGGAACCCTGGTGTTGCTACGATGACAAGTTCTTTGCCCGCTCATTACCACTTGTCGCAACAAGTGGAGCGACCTGCCATGGAGATGCCGTACTCTGCCCCAGGAATCCCGACGTCAATTCAGAGCAGCCCCAGCACCTTTTCTGCCACTTCAGTCCCGAGCCCTATGGTTCAGGACGGCTTCTATGCGCACCAGCCTGCACCTCAGCCAGCATACACAACAGCAGAAGCTCAACCGGCTATGGTTCAGTACCATCAGCCTATTCAGCACCATATGGCCCAGCCTCAGCAGGCCGTGGTCTCGCAACCACAGCATATGCCCGCCACGACTGAACACTACCATCCACCACCGTCGCACCCGCAGCAAGAGCAGTGGTCCCATTACGACCCTCCAATCGAGGTCACAACCATTGGACAGCTACCCGCGTACGGTAGTGCAGTATATGATATATATGCACCAAAGATAGAGTTTGACGATCCTTCACTGCAACTCCCCAGCAGCAGACTGGCAAGCATGTGATCAGTCTACTCATTGATGCCGCTCTATAATTTACGAATATTGTCTTAGTACACGACAAGGTATCGCCCTGTTTCTTCACGATAGTTACTTGTAACATTACGATCATACCACGGCTGGACCACAACGATCTCCATTAATGAACTTCGTTTCTACTCTTGAAGAGGATATACCCATCGGGACGTTATTGGAAGAGAACAGGATGCAACGTTACTCAAAACCCGTCAATCTTTCTAGAACTCATGAAAGATATCACCCACGAATCGAAACGCAGCCATTGCGTGTTTCTGTTGGACCTTGTGCAATTCGCGTTTGGGGAGAGTTTATTCGATTTTTTTTTTTTTTTGCTTTTGCCAATTATTTCTACCACAGCATATGCGACTTGGGATCACTGGCGTTGCAGCGGCTCATTCTTGCTATCAGATTCTCTCCCTTAGATCCTTGGAACGGCAACCCCTTCTGTTTGAGCATTTTCTCTAATATCCCCATCATTTGTTTTATTGTATTTCACAGCATTGAATAGCACCGATACCCTATGTAAGGTTTTCATGTCAAGATTGGGTCGGGCGGAAGATTTGTCCGGAGTATGAAGCGAGGGATCAGGAAGGGTGCCTGCAAGGACGCAATGAGAAAGGCTTGTTGAAGTATACGAATCAACTATAGCATTAAATACCTGAAGACTTGAGAATAGAGGTTTATATTCATAATTATTAAACACATATCATCCAAAGCTTACAACCTTTCCTCTCTAGTAATTCTTTCGAGTGCATACACAGTGTAGTCTAAACATACCAGGACAACTCAGCATGATGCATGAGTTGCCCAGTCGTAAGAGTAGATTCGAGTACATGTGCGTTTCTGACAAGCCGAAACCGGCCTCAACGTTTAATTCAAATATATATGTTCAAGTGCTGTAGGTAAGATAATACTTTAGACGGGGCTCCCCTCCAGATGTCTCTAATGATACTGTATACCACATAAGACAAACTATAATCATGTTCCAAATTTTCTTCCTAAATAATTACAAATAAAATAAGATTAGCATAGTTTAGTACAGTAGATATTTTAGCAAGTTATAGCCAACGTAATTTCATAAGTAAGTCCGATGTTTCATTCCCCCCCGAGACTGGTGTAGTCGGCAGGCGGAAGATCTGGTGGCCGAGTAGTGATGACTCAGCGACTTCCCGAAGAGGAAAGGTCATGATCTGTGATATGATGCCGAATTGCGGACCAGAGTGGCAAGCAATCCGAACTCCCCCCCATCGATTCGATTACATACCGACGATGCCTGCGCGCGATTCACTATGAGTGTATCTCGGTAGACAATTATTTCGTCTCTCCAAGCAGACTTACCGCACAGCATTCTTGGTCAGCGATAAACGTTTCTGTCCCGAGAAACGTTAAACGCGGCGGGAGGCGCAGACCAAGCCACCTAATTGCACGTCATCGAACCGCTCTATTATCATCTTTTATTCCGTCACCAACCTAGAAATCATCATTGCAAAGGCACTTCTGGTGCAAAAACACTTCAGCATGGCATATAACGCCATGATGCTGCCGGTGAGTTGCTCCGGACCCCAGGAATAGCTATCGCCACACAGTGCTGACAAGGCTTCAGAATATGGCAGTGACAACTACGGAATTATGGCCCTCGATTGCGAATACCGTTATGGCTCCTTGGAAACACACCACTTCCCTTCCGGCCCGTCGTTCGGTTCCCTCGAAAGACACTGTCAAAGAGAACAAAGCGGCTGAACCCCACCAAGTGAGTCGCAAGCGAGTACTGTCAAGCATCATACTGACTTGAATTGTAGGCAGCCGAACTTCGGATCCCCGAATTCGTCCGAAAGGTTGACTTAACCTCCCTCTCTCGTTTAAGATTTACTGCGATGACGCCGATAACTGCCCAGACTACTGTCTCCAGCATGGGCCGTGTTGGCCTTCAGGCAGCCAACCCCATCTTGCGACGCCCCTACTTTCAACCCCGCGCATCGACTCCGTTATCTTTTATGCGCTCGTTCTCAACTTCTTCCGGTATTCTGTCATCTTCTCGTGGTATCTCGACTCTTGGTCTGTTTTCTGTTCAACGCAGAGCATTCGGCAGCTCCAATGGTATCTCTCGTAACCAGCTTGCAACGTTGGAGGAATCTGCCAACCGAAACCCCGGTAATGCGAACGCGCAGAACGCTTTTTACCAGCTTCTTCTCCGAGCCAACATGCCTGCTATTCTTGTGGAACGATATCAATCTGGACGTTTCGCTACCAATCATGCAACCAACGACGCCTACCAACGAGCCCTCTCTATGCTTGGTGCTAGTGCTACGCAAGCTGCAAACGCGCCCGGAGCTGTGAATGGAAACTTTGGACGTACTCAATGGCCGACTTACGAGCAAGGTATTGCTAACGCTGCCGTGGCTGGATCTGCAAATGCTGGCAACCCTATGGGTCATAAGGGAGAACCTATCCATGTCATCGTCCAAGAGTCAACCCGGTCTACTATCTTCCGTTGGTTCAAGTTCCTGGCAATCTTTATCGTCACTACCTATCTGTGTTTTGCACTTGTTACTATTGCTATCGAGGCGTTCAGCACTTTCCGTCGTGGAGGTCCCAACAGCAAACAGGATTCTGAGGTCAAGGCTGAGAAGCAAAACACTCGATTCCACGATGTTCATGGTTGCGACGAAGCCAAGGAAGAGCTCCAGGAAGTCGTCGAGTTTCTGAAGAACCCTGAGAAGTTCAGCGATCTCGGTGCTAAGCTTCCCAAGGGTGTCCTCCTGGTTGGTCCTCCTGGTACTGGTAAGACGCTACTTGCTCGAGCCGTTGCCGGCGAAGCTGGTGTTCCTTTCTTCTATATGTCTGGTAGTGAGTTTGACGAGATCTTTGTTGGTGTCGGCGCCAAACGAGTCCGCGAGTTGTTCACTGCCGCCAAGAACAAGTCCCCCGCCATTGTTTTTATCGATGAACTCGACGCCATAGGAGGCAAGCGTAACCCCAGAGATCAAGCACATGCCAAACAGACACTGAACCAGCTGCTTACCGAATTGGACGGATTTGACCAAGATAGCAAGATCATTATCATCGGAGCCACCAACTTGCCCAAGATGTTGGACAAGGCCCTTACTCGTCCTGGACGTTTCGACCGACACGTTAACGTTGACTTGCCTGATGTCAGAGGTCGAATTGCCATTCTCAAGCACCACGCCAAGAAGATCAAGGTTTCTCCCGACGTCGACCTCGAGGCTATTGCTGCCCGATGCCCCGGTCAATCAGGTGCTGAGTTGGAGAACATGCTCAATGTTGCCGCTCTCCGGGCCAGTCGGGCCAAGGCCAGCTTTGTTTCGAAGCAGGATATGGAGTGGGCATACGATCGAGTCACTATGGGTTCTGAGCGCAAGTCAATGGTTGTCACCGAGAAGGAGAAGGAAATGACGGCTTATCACGAGGCTGGTCACGCGCTTGTTCAGCTTTTCGACAAGGAGAGCTCAAACACTCTGTACAAGGTTACGATTCTTCCTAAGGGTCCTTCACTGGGTCACACTGCCCAGCTTCCTCAGATGGACAAGTATTCATACACGGCTGCGGAGTATATGTCAAACATCCGTGTGGCACTCGGAGGCAAGATGGCCGAGGAGCTGCGATACGGTGATGACAAGGTGACCTCGGGCGTTTCATCGGTAAGTACCATCGTTGGGTCGTTCGGAACATGTGCTAATTTCTTTAGGATCTTGAGAGAGCCACCGATCTGGGTTTCATGATGGTGACACTTTTCGGCATGTCCAGCGTACTAGGACCTGTTGAATATGGCAGAAGATATGAGAACCTCAGCTCTGAAACAAAGGCAGCAATCGAAGGCGAAGTCCAAAAAACGATAAGAAAGTCGTATGAGGATGTGCGAAAGCTATTGACCGACAAGCGAAATGAACTTGACTTGCTGGCCAAGGCTCTCGTGCAGTACGAGACGTTGGACAAGTCTGAGGTGGAGAAGGTGATTCGAGGCGAGAGTCTTCCCGGACGTATCACTGCACCCAAGGGGCCAATGAAGCTGCCTATCCCTCAATCATCTCCAACACCACCAGGTCTCGGTGGTGTTCCTCAACCGCATCCCCCGGAGACACCTGCGCCCCCAGCGGCAGCAGACACATCTAGAACTGAGGGTTGAGATGAAGGGCTGTAAAGGCTAGTGCAACGCTGGGGCCAAACAAAGATGAGGCGAACAAGAGGCCCGGCGTAGTTCGCGCCACGTACGATGTATGTGGTGTGTGAAAGACGCGGGTGATGATCCAAATCGAACGCATGTTTCAACAGCGAGCATTGCGTGGAATTGGATGGATTACCTTGGCGAGACATGAAAGAGAACGGGATTTGAGCGAGGACGACTGGCCTGTGCTTAGGCTTAGCGATTTATGTCCACATGGGATTTTATTTTGTCAAAGCGATAGCGGCATTATGCAGCGGGTCAGGTTGAGCATAAGGGGGTTGAGAAGAGCCACCACTGTCGCCCAGGTTAGGATGATATGGTGCAGCAAATCTCTGGCGATAGCCTACACTACACCAAGCGTGTATACGGAAAATCCCTCTCGATCATATGTCTCGATTGTAATAAGTTATTTTGTATGTGTACACTACCTATTGTTTCGAAATGATATGATGTGATGCTGCTTTGGAACGTGACTCGGATGCTTTTGAAGTACAATCAGTACATATGTGTGTGCTTATTAATCGACAGTTGGATATAACTTGTAGCCACAGTGGTAGTGTCTGGTAACGGAAGAGGAGACCCTTAAGTTGGATAGCGTCGAGTATTGTTACAACGAAAGAGGAGGAAAGCGTGGGGGAGGGGAAGTGCATCTGCAACTTGTCGAATCCCCCAACTTGAATGACGAATGCGGGTCCAGTTTATTCAAAGCTCCCCCCCTCCCCCCCAACCTACCTTCGCTATGCCCAGGGTATAAAAGAGGCCATTGACTTTGTAGATGGTATTTGATCTCACGATTGTTCATCCAAGAAAGACCACGACTGATACAAACACTTGTTGAACGCTTAAACATTCTCCTACTACTTTCACCATGACCAAAGTTCTACTCACTGGTAAGTTTATATACATGACGCATCTATGATCAGCTATCTAACAGATCACTCTCAGGCGGTTCAGGCTTCATTGCCGGTATGTATATGATTACCAAGAATATCAGTCATGACCTATCGAGTACAGTCTAACACAACTCTAGCTCATACCCTCGAGCAGCTTCTCGAAAAGGACTACACTGTCGTCACAACCGTCCGCTCAGAGGACAAGGCCAAGAAGATCCGTAGTGCCTTCCCTGACAAGGTCAAGGACGGAAAGTTGGAGATCGTCATTGTGCCGGACATTGCAAAGCCTGACGCTTTCGATGAAGTGGCCAAGACTTCTGGTCTCGAGGCTGTTGTCCACGTTGCAAGCCCTTTCCACTTCAACATCAGTAAGTTTCACAGTACCATATTCAAGGGCAATGACTGATTGAGAAATTGCAAAGCGGATCCTAAGAAGGATCTCATAGATCCAGCCGTAATCGGCACAACAGGCATCCTCAAGGCCCTTCACACCTCAGCTCCCAACGTCAAGCGTGTTGTCATCACCTCATCTTTCGCAGCCATTCTTGACGAGGCCAAGTTCACAGACGGATCACATGTCTTTTCAGAAAAGACCTGGAACCCTGTCACTATCGACGACATCACCCGTTCCCATGCAACTGCGTATCGTGCTTCAAAAACCCTTGCTGAACGTGCAGCATGGGACTTTGTCGCTGAGAAAAAGCCTTCTTTCGATCTTGTGACGGTCTGCCCACCCCTGGTTCTGGGTCCCGTGTCAAAGCATCTCGCTACTCTGGAGAGCATCAACACATCCAACGAGCGTATCGTGAAGCTTTTGCGTGGCGGGTGGAAGGACGAGATTCCTCCCTGTACACCTGTTCCTCTCTGGATTGACGTGCGAGACGCTGCGCGTGCTCACGTCCGAGGTCTCGAGGAGCCCAGTGCTGGAGGAAAGCGACTCTTCGCCACGGCGGGACTGTTCTCGCACCGCCAGATCGTCGACATTATTGCCAACAAGTACCCTGAGTTTAAGGATAGACTTCCTGGACCTGATGTCAAGGGCGGGGAACTCCCTCCCAAAGACCAAATGTTTGGATTCAACAAGGATGAGACAGACAAAGTGCTCAAGATCGACTGGATCAGTGTTGAGAAGAGTACGACGGACCTTGTTGAGTCACTCAAGGAGATTGGCATTTAAGTATGAAGGGATAATAAATAGTATTATGAATGTTAAGCCTATTGTACAGTGAAGAAAAGCTAGTGCAATGTGCCAAGCATGGATTAAATAATACATGTTTTTTGTATCGTGGAACTCGTCGTGACCATCTCCTTAGTATTATTGTACGTATACATACATGTGACGTGTACGATGTGCAGGACATCCTGGCGGTCTCTCAACTTCCTCATGGCCACCGGTCTATTTGACGATCTTATGTCCTTCCACCTTACATAGTACCCTTGCGAGACGGACTTGTAGGAGTAGCGGGTCGGTTAGGAGGCGTGGACGGAAGGGCCCTCGTCGGTGGCGGGCCTGGACTAGCAAGCATACTGAATGAAGCATCGCGCGATCGGGGAGGTCGAGGAGGAGAGATATTCCCATTGGATCCAAAAGGCGTCATGAGAGCAGAAGCTAGAGGAGTGATGATGCCATCGCTGAAACATGCTGAGCGGTCGTTATCTCTTATCTTGCCCCCATCCGGCGCCGTCATGACTATCATAGGAACTTGATTCGCGCTATAGATCCTAGGCGTCCTTTCATGTCTAGGCGAGAGTTTCCTCCCCGTTGGTGAAAACACAGGAGATGTTGGGAAGACATCCTGTCGGTCACCCATAGTAGGAAGATACCTTCGCTCACGAAGCCGTGCCGGCGGTGTAAGTGGAACGCCCTCGGCATCAGCATGAGTCGCAGAAAGAGTTGGTGAGACAAGAGGAGTTGGTGAATCTGCTGCGGGTGGTGGTGAAGTTGGATGCTTGATGAGCCTTCGAATGTCGTTTTTGCGAGAGCGTCTTCTTCGGAAGAGGCAGAATATCAGAGCGCCAATGGCGAGAAAGCCGACGATAGAGATGATGGCGATAGTTACTTTTACACCTAGGGGCATTCCCCTGTGAGCAGTATCTTTGCTGTCGTTTTGGCCGCTGCTTGATGGGTTGGAAGTAACTTGGTTTGGAGAGTCGCTACTTGTAGAGTATCTTGTTTGTGGTGCGGAGCTTTGTGTTGGCATTGAAGTTGTAGTTTCTCCGGATATAAATTTTGTCGAGATTGTGTTTTCTGGGTTTGCTGTTCTTGAGGCTTCTGAAGTGGACTTTGAAGACGCATCTTGTGTTCTGCCTGTCGCGTTGGCTTCTTGACAGGACCTGTCTTTCCCGCTTCCAGGGACGGACTCAGGTTCGCATATGTGAGATGGTTGAGGAGGACCTGGGTCTATTACAGAGTGATAACCGATACTGCTAGCGTCTTAGAATCCAGTGCATCTGATACATAGAGTGTGCTTACTCTTGACAAGCATTGATAAGCCAGTTCACGTTTGCTATTTAGTTGTTAGCATCATGACCGTATGAGTGGGTATAAGTGAGATATCACATACGATCTCTGCCACGCTCACCAAGATTATCCACGCCACAAGCCTGAGCATCGCAGCAGTACAAAGCCCGGAAAGGCTGCTCCTTCCCCATGCGGTCCCTGTCTTGCAGAGTCTCACACACTCGCTCGAATGTCTCATCCTCTGGCAGCAGCTCCTTGAGGAACCTCTCCCTACACAAGGCGATACACTGTGGCGGGTCTTGCACGTCTGGCGCAACGAAGCCCCAGCTATGCCCCGTGCAGCCAGTCATGTCAAGATAGCGAAAGTGGTATTGGAATACTGCCAAGGGGTGGTTGTTCTTGTCGCTATAGGCATGCCATGCTTGAGAATGAGGTGGTGATGAGAAGGAGCGATGTTTCAGCTGAGGGATCGAGGCAACTCGAGACGAGACGAAGATTAAAAAGGGAAGGAAAAGAAGCGAAAGCGAACGGGAACGGGAATCAAAATAAACGGAAATGGGCTGAGAGAACGAAACGAGGCGAAGAAGGAGGGAAGGGGGAGGGAAGGTCACTATAACGGGGATATAATAGGTGGTTCTGCCATTGAATCTTCACTGCCTGTATCTTCACTTATACTCAGCTATACCAATGACAGTGAGCATATCCTCTGGAAGCACAAACCGGTGATGGCCCAGCTAGCACAGCACAGGACCGGCGGCATGGACAAGATCAGGCTGGTGTGTCCGTCAAACTACAATTCCAACTGCATACAGTCTCTAGGGAGGCACGTTTGTTCACAAGTTACACGACGTATGCTGTACTGTAGTCACCCGCGTCCGACGAGAATAGCCTCGTATGTTATGTTTGAACCTTTCCTCCTCTTCCAACACGATTCCCAACGCCCTCTCTCTCCCAAGTCCTGCATAGACCCGAGAGGCTTGCATGATGGCGGACGGAGAATTATCCCATATGGGTCTATCCATCATGGTTTTGTTCAGGGCCTTATTGTTTGTTCCTTTCTTCAACGGCAACTAGTCTGTTTCTTTGAGTGTGGCTGCCACGATGGGGGGAAACGAAAGGCGTCGGAAACTCTAGAAGCCGGTGTATGACATCATCGATTAGTGACTGGAGTTGAATAGATAGATACAGGCAAGCTGAGCCGGGAGACAGAAACAGAGACATGTTCAGCTGTGTTGCCTGCAATACACCCAAGTCATAGCAACGGTCACTGTTTGGTAGACCAAGCGAGTGATTTGGCCAGGATCTTGCATTCTGGTAACCAATTATAATCATTGTTTCGCGAACTTTTATCTGCTGCATTTATCTGTAAGATGACTCTCGTAGATATCGGCAATTCTTGTCGTTGCCAACTTGTCAACATGCAGAGCTTAGGCAGACATTCCATTGTATGCATGTTTCTGTATCTATACTATTTATCCTTTACTAGTCTACCGACTCCAAACGGTTTGTATTTGTGAGAGACTTGACTTGGCCGTTCTGGCGTTTGTTGTTGGTTACACAAAAGTCATTTGCCATGCTCTCTTGCGTTTCCCCGCTGTAGCCATTGCATTGCATACATCCCGTTCAAACTACACTTTAGTAAGTAGCTGAATTAAATACGCGGGTCATGCGCTGCAGATTTCCATTGAAAAGTTTGTCAATGAGTTGGCCATGCCATGTCATAAGACGGTATCTTGCAGTGTACATAACTGACACAATCAGAGACATATGTTCGACGTCTGCATAACGAATTGTTCCAAACTATGCACCTCGACATTGCGGTGAAGACGAGACATGACTGACTATGCTATGAATAGTTAGTTAATCACTCTTATCAACCAGTGATAGCTCAAGGACATGACGCAAAAGTACACAATACCAAGACTAGGCTCCGAGCTGAGCTGGGGCTGACTCTGCCTCGGCATGTCGCATTACATTCAAGTCCGCTTTTCGCCCCTTGTCTTCTCCTCTCTCCCTATGCCTGTATACCTGTGCAACGGAACCTCTGCAAGCAAGGTATCGTCCGTCATCATCCACAAGGCATGAACGCCATCGACCTTTCACCGCAGGAAAAACGAGGACGTGCAAGCTCACGTGGGAAAGCGTGACCCGAGTCTGAGTCTGATACAGAACCACAGTGCCCTAAATAGAATCATGTACTTTGGAGGCTGACAGAGTACACGATTGGTCGACTCGTTACAGGATAGACTATGGTATGTACTTGCACAACCTCGTATTGAGATTGCCTCTCCTGAAGAGCTGATGAAACCCTTGTATACGCCAGCGAACCGTTGATCTTGTGTACAAAGAGCAGGCATAAGGGAATCAACTCGACCACTCCAGCGGACCTGGTCGACGTCATGGGCCTTGAGTATTAGACCTTGAAGATTGAATGCCACTCGGCTGTGTCATCTTCAGCAGATGTGATCATCCTGGCTAGAAAGAAACTCTAGTTTCCTGGCTGAAATCATCACATTACACAAGTTGAGATTACTCCGAGCCCATCCGGTTTCTCCCGTTTCTTTCTTGGTCACTGCAACATCCCCGAGATAACGGATCACTCGAGTATAATTCCGCAACAGGAGTCATCTCCTTGAGTACGTGTGACATAGTATACGAAGGACCGATAGTTTACTATCAGTATACTCGGGCACAATTATAGTCTCGTCTTTAGTTCCTAACAAGGCAATCTCTATACCACAAGTGACCACCGAGAGAACCATCGACAGCCCGTTTCTTCTACCCAGAATGAGGCAATAAAAAATTACATACCGAGTAAAGGCCACACTGACAATACTCACAAAAAATGGCAAAAGATTATTGGAATGCCGTCAGCAAGACTCGAACTTGCGTTTTCAGTGCTTCGAAAAGCCACAAACTGATGTACTGACCCCTATACGATGACGGCTTTCGGGTTTTTTTATGGAGACTTGAGCTCAAATTATAGTACATATATCTTTAGCAAGCAATCATCACCCCATGAAATCTATAATACTTGACAACAATTTGTATCGACTAGATGCCTCACCCAACACACAACACTCAATATCACAGCTTCCAAGTCACCAAGAAATACTAATGTAGTTGCTTCCAGAGCATTACGATTAACTCTTAAGAAAAAGAAACGCTGTCTAGCTCGTACAAAAACACTAAACTTTCGTCTGCCTATACCGGGTATAATCACGTACCACCTCAGATCCCAAACTCCATCCCCTTTCCGTGAGGTCTGGTATCTACTAGATCCATCCCTTCCACCCCCACCCAGCCTTAACTCTCCACCCAAATATGGCCAGGAACGACAAGGAAATAAATGATAAGGAACAGTTGAAGGAAAGCATCAAAAGCCATTCTAGTGTATGTGGAGGTGATCCTTTTCTGTATAACACAAAAGTGCCGTCGCTGAAATATCGTCCGACATCAAGATGGCTTCCCTTCCGCGCCTATAAGGTAGAGTGCAAATGCACGCTGTCTTCGTGTCAATAAATGAGACTGAGGCGAAGCATGCTGTTGTGAGGTTATTATTTTGAAAGGAATTGTGAAAGACGCAGTGGCCTGATCGAAGAACGGCTCGTATATTCCCAAGTCGACCACACTTCGTAGGTGTGTCGTTGGATAGTGTTGCACTGATATTAGAAGAATGACGGCTTTGTAAGCACGCGGTATTCAACATAATCCTCACCGTCGATGTTGATAATGGTTCCTTGAGACACGAGTTTTCCAGTAAAGGGGCCATTCGCCTTGCGCTCATATTTGACCCCACCATACATTTTCGCGTCGTCGGTGCTTGCCCTCGAGAATCGCATGCTTTCCTGGCTCGCCCACACCTTGTTCAGACGCTGCATTTCATGACTTTCATGAAACTGCGGTCGACCATTCGGGGTCATGCCAGGTATCTTAGCGGCCGCGGCCGCGGCTGCTTGCGCGGCGGCTGCTGCTGCCCGCTCGCGGTTGACGGCCTGTATGTGAGCACGCTCCTGAGCCTGCTCAACACGCGTGATTTCTCGTTCAGCTAGGGCCGAGGTTCTCTCGAGCGCGTTAGTGCTCTGCTGTGTCCTGCCTGCGATCGCACGAGTCGCGGGGGCTGGCTGGGGGATGTCGTTATTCATAGGTGCCTGGCGCGTCAAACGGCCCTCAGCTCTGGCTGCTTCTACGCGGCGACTCTGGCGGAGTTCTTGGCGAGTATCTTCACCAGTCCAACCTGATTTTTGCGGCTGGTCCTGCTCTTCTCCAAATTCTCCAGGAAGGCGAGGTAGAGCCGGTGCGATTGATAAAGGGGCGGGAGCCTTGTAGTTGGTACCTGCAGCCCTAGCTTGTGCGTCGAATACAGCTCTGGCCTCGTTCGCTGTTCGTTCCTCAGGTGTTTCCCCACGGTCAAGTTGCCACTGACGCACGCGGCAATATTCTTTAATTTCGTTTCTCGCGAGAGGTGCCAGATGTTTTTCGAAATCAACCTCCTCATACGGAATCCAAAGAGCACCTGCCCCCGTAGGAAAGTTGCCGTCGTAGAATCGTCCGTCACGTGTTTCTCGTACTAGCTTTACTCTAAACATATCATTTTGTCCCAGGATGCCATAGACCGCGTGGCGATTCCGAGGATTAGGCTCTGCAGACTTGGCCCATGTACCGAGGAGAATTCGAGTTGGCCTAGTGCCGGGGAGCGGGTCGACGACATTTCGCACAGGTTGCGGTCCACCGGGTGCTGGTTGGATAGGAGTATGCTCAACCACAGGGCCATTCGATGGAACGGTATTAGCAGGGGCGAAACCTCCGCTGGTCCTGCGCCTTTTTGCATCACGATTGTTTTGCAGATGCTCGGGAAGTTCGACGCCGTAAGCAATCTGAGGTGGGTTGGAGTTATTCTCGGTAGCCGGATTCAGCTTGGCACGGCGAATGGCTTCCTTGACCGCATCCAACTCGCCAGCAATGTGTTCGGCTTCGGTCTTTTCGGTCCCTATGTTTTGTGTGCGAATCTTGACATACTCCTTGACCTGCAGATGGTCCAGGCCCACAAGATGTTTGAGAAATATGATTCTTTCAAACGTCACCCAACTTCCACCGGGTCCTGGGGGTAGCGGATATTCGTCGGATACCGTGTCTCCAGATATTGTTAAAGGCTGAATTCGAGTACGCAGGCGCTCACGAACGTCTATGAAGCCAATAACAGCATGTCTGAGCTCTAGAGTAGGAGCGTCCGAATCCCTCCAGTAACCCAATGTTATTCCTTTAACATTTCCTGTGCTTGAACGAGAGGGTTTGGCTTTTGTGGTAGCTGAGGAGGCTTGACGGTCGTCGGCAATGATTCTGCTTTCACTCAAATCTTGAAAGATAGAGGTCCGTTTCCGTTTGGGATAGTGTGAGGCAACAGGCTCGTCGTCACCATCGGCCATAGTCTCATCCTCGGCATCAGATACTGACCGCAAAGGTGATGACTTGCGTGTGCCGTTAGTGCGTGCTCTTACGATGATTTCGTCTTCGAGTTCGTTAAAGTCGACACCAGATGGCGACTGTACTGTGCTTGCTGGATCACTGAGCTCGCTCTCATTGTCACCATCTCCAATTGAGATCTTGCGGCCGTTCAACTGCCTACAAAGTTTATGTTAGCTAGTGTCAATTGATTATTGATGCAACAGAACCAGAAGATAACACAGGGAATTCATGCAAGAGAATAACGTTTGCTAAAATGGGGCATGTATCCAGCCAGTTGACCGCTTCAAACGTCAAGACCAAAGAACAAGTAAATGATGCAGTCAAAAGCCGTTCTAGGCAGGGATGGATAGTAGCCAGTACGATTGCAGCAAAGATGACGAATCCGCAAGGGCCAGGGTGTGAGACTAAATGTGAAATAGGAAGGGGAGCCAGGGTACCTAAGGACTCTTTGGGAACCCATCGTTGAATGGCGAAGGCGTCTTGTACGACGGGCTGTGACAAGCAGGGTCCACTTCTGGGGGGTGTATAAAAGCAGTTGCAACCAAAGTCCTTTTCATCGATTTCGGGTCGAGAACAAGAGTATCAAAATCTTGAATAAAAAGGGTTTTGAAGTAATGCGAGAAAATAAATGCAGAGAGCAGGTTGATAGAGAGCAACGGGCGGAAACGAGATGAAAGTATTGGGAAGGAAGGAAGGAAGGGTTAAGCTAGGGCGAGAAGATTGCAACTGCCAACTGTGCTTGAATGAATAGGCAGGTGCAGTCGCAGTCGCAGGCAGTGACAATGACAGTACTATCGCCAGTGCCAGTGATTCAGCATCTTCATGTTAGGCAACATTTGACTTGGCCACCACTTCCGTAGGTAAGGTACCTTAGTATCGAGTTTCTTGATTTGCGAGCACTAATTGAAGAGTCGCCGTCTCATCTCATCTCGCCTCGCCTCTCTCAAAGGATCAAGATGAGAGAGACATGCATACAGTACAGGCAGGCCAGATGCGGTCAACAACAAAACATGGTGGTGTTGGCAAATCGGGCAATGCCAGCTAACTTTAGGCCGTAACCCTTGCCAAAGCCACGCCACTCATTCGTTTATTCGTCGATTCCCTCTCACAATCACTTGACTGGTTGAGAACGCGAATACATCATGGCGAAGCAATTGATAGCTACCACAAGATTGTGATGATGAAATGATTTGAGAAATACAACACAAAGAACGATGAAGAAGAAAAATAAATAACATCATGATTTAACTTGCCTTGGGGATGGACTTCTGGCTGCTGCAATAGTTGTAGCGGCAACTACTGGTGACTTTCCGTTAACAGTACTTGTTGAGGGCACAGATGGTGATGGCGCGCGGTCCTTGGTAGCGGAAACTGAATTGGATGTTGATGGTAGTGGTGATTGCGGCATAGCTGGCGTTGCGACTTGAGGCTCAGAAGTCGAGGGAGCAACAGCAGGAGTTAGAGCTGAAGCTGAAGCTGTAGCTGGAGAAGCAGCTGGAGGAGCAGTCGCAATCACGCTCTCAGGAGCTGGACTCTTGCTCTTGACATCAATAGGGCGGGTAGAAGTAGAATCAGGTGTTGGGGCATGACTTGGAGATGCAGCTCTCGAGGTGGAAGGTTTGGGAGCAGCTGTCGATGAGAGCGCAGGCGATATGGGCTCTGGTGGCGCAACGGGCCTGGGCTTGTCGCTGTCGGTGGTGTCCATGACGCGACTTGAAGAATACCTGATCTAGCGATGCTGGAACGCGAAATAAGTCTTGTCGAGCTAGTCGAATTTTGGTGGTGAAGAAGGGGAAGACGATAAGTAGACTTTAATGGTTGGGGGGAGAGGAAAAATATGTATGGCGCGTTTCCGATTAGGTAGTTGAGGAAATACAGGGAAGGCAAAGTAAAGAGAAATAGAAGGAAGGAGTTGCGCGTAGATTGTCGGTCGCAAGTTGCCAGTTGATGAATTATAATCCCGTCACCTCTCTAGTTAGTTAGTGCTACTGCGCGGCACTGCAACTAGTCAAGTCAAGGTCGACAAGGTAGACTAAGATGAGGTAGCAGTAGCAACAGCAACAGTATGGCCACCTTTTTTTTTAGTTTACTTAGTAATACCCAAGGTAAAGGTAATGTAATAAATAAGGTAGGGTCGGGTCGGGTCAGGTCAGGTCAGGTCAGGTCAGGCAATAAGTTCAAAAGAAAGTGGATGGCCAGTGTAAAAGCAGGAATGGGAGACTCAAGACCGACACCCTGGTTGGTTGAGCATCTGGATTCTGGAATCTTAAGCCCGGGGGGGTGTTAAGGTCTAAAATAAATAAGCGCGATTCAATTCAACTTGGCATGGAAGATAGACAGCGAGTTGATGAGTAAGAAGGAAGAGAAAGAAAGGGCACATACAGTATCAGACATGCAGTTAGTAGGTGAGTTAGTTGCGCGGTTATTGCCCAGATTGAGTCAAATGCCTCAATCAACCAAAATCTCAAGTTGAAAGAGTGAGTTTAACTATGAACGGGAAAAGTTTTGGAATAAATGATGGATAGTCTAAAGAGGGCCGACGATAGGAAAGGGAAAGGGATAAAATACTCCATACTACCCAAGAGAGAGAGAGAGAGAGAGAGAGGTACAGTATATAGGACGGGATGGGGCTTGTGGGGCATGTGAAAAGCTAACTAAGGTGAAAGTCAACTACGTCGTAATTGCAATTGCCAGGGAAGACACAAAAAAAAACAAGAGATTAGATCGTATGTGTGTTGTGCTGTGCAAGTCGGGGGAAAAAATAGTGGATTGGAGAAATAATTTAAATTAAACATAAAGAATCAGAAATGAAGAGAACCCAAAGATAACTCACAACTCCTGCATAGACTGAATGTCAGGTCAGCGTACACTTCAGAGTATCAGATTTCATTGACACCAGCACTGACAGAAATTAGACCAGGCAGTGTTTTAGTTACCAAGGGAGGGCAATCACTGAGAGATTGGCTATTTGACTCTCTCCTCGCCCCCTCTTCCACCAAATGCTACAAAGAGAGTCTGCTGTAGATTTCCATTCTTCCATTGGATGTTGCAATAATAGAGATTTGCAGTATCAACCTGGCCCATCCTAATTGGTTCATGCCACTTTTCCAACCTTGATTCAATATCACGCTTAATTACCCAAGACTGGCAATGACAACAAATTAACGAAGCCACGCGATGTTCCGGTATTGCGTTTATCGGCTTGCAAGAGACGGGTTAACGTCAAGTTGAGGAAAAATCCTACGAAAGCCGCAAGCCAAGAATGTGCTCAGCCATAAGTGAGATATGCGCACACAATCAGCCACCCTCATTAGCTTCAGTCTCTACCAATTTCGCGCTCTCTTACTAATATCACTTGTTCTTTCCTGACAACTATCCCTCTTAGCTCTCCTTTCCTGTTGTTGACAAACGTTGGTAATGGTCAGTCATGAAACATCCCATAGGCGGACGCTTTGAGCCAGCTCATGCAGTGATAGATGCACACCTGAAGAATTTATTCATACCCCTATAGTTTCATGGTCCTTCGCAATGGGAAACCTCAGATAAGGTGTTGTCAATGTGCATACTCGATGCAACTCGATGTGCCGATACAACTCTAAACGGCAAATCCCCTCCCACACTGTCAAACTCTGCTCTTGTATTTTGTCGCGTCCCCTCTTCTAACTGAGTCTTTTTTTTTTAACTTACCCCAAACTCCTCCCCTCACATTTACTATCGAGGTAGTATGCATCAGTCTAACTTACCTAGTTGTCAACTCGACACCGCCTACGCAAAATTCGATCACAGTGATCAACATAGGTGAGAAAGGCGGGACAAGGCCTAGGCCTTGGAAACGCCAAGGATACGAGATTCCAAATTAAGTAGTGATACAATACCCTCGTTCTCCTACCACTCAGTACTCTTTAATAGCCCAAGTTGATTCACACTCTTGTGACAGATCGTCCCTCAGCCATTCAGCCAATGCATCGCAAGTGCAGCGCAGCGCAACACTGCCTCTTAGCAGCAGCAGCGCCAAGAACTTGCTGGGTTTGATAGCGACGATGATGCCACCATGGGCGGATTGGATCGATAGTCACAAGCCTCAAACCAGTTAATCGCTCTTTCGGCATAGCCATCACCAATGCTTTCATTTGGATCATTTCATTCTTCCGACTGCAACCACGCAAATTTTGCTGATCGAGAAAGTCACCCTCAGGTCGGCATTTATTAAACTGAAACCTTTGAGTTGTGGCTACACGGAAAGTCAAAGCATTGATTCAAGAACTCTAATGCTTTTCTATTACAATGCTGGAAAAGTATGACACGCCAAAGTAGGGACGGATACAATACATTATGATTATGATTGTGATGACATATTCTTCTTCTTATAGCCAATCACATGATAACATTGTGTCGCAAGTAACTACATCAACCAATCAAAGCTGTTCATTATTCGAGGGAAATCTGCAATCTCGCTCGCAACTTGATGGTTCCAATAACCATCCCGCGCTTATACGCACGCCCTATCTTAACGCTGATACACACCCTCGATTTCTTTCTCCTTCTTTCTTGAGTGCAACTCAGCTTTCGCTTTGGCTTGTTGCTCGAGTTTTCAACTCTCGTGTTCTCTATTATATTCGCTTACCCTTTGTTTATTATCGAAACGCATTGCCTAGCCCCGTGGTCTATTAACTACTAATCTCACTGACCGTGCAGTTGACAACTTCAAGGACAACTCAGAGAATACACACAACATCTCGTATCAACACCATTTCACCGCGAAACTGCCGAGACTGAAACTAAAAAGGACATCAACGCTCGAAACCCGTACATGAACAGCGCAGCTCGGTTAGGTCAACAATGCTGCAATGCACTGCACTGTACATAAGGGTCAGGGCTAAAACGGATAAATGACTCCATGTCGTTACAACGCCCGCTCCTGTCTCTTGTTCCTAACAACTCAAGCGAGGCCAATCGATTGAGTAGGACATCATCAGCACTCCATCGGGAGGTCGCCGAAACAATCAACCAAGTTATGTATTCTACAAGTGCTTATGGAAGAAATTGGATAACTTGAGGCCCTGGTCAGACAGGCCTTTTACTAATGGCGTAAGAGCACATAGCTCGTATACCATCCTCTGTTCAAGGACATACTCAGAGTAATCGCAAGCTGATCGAAACCAATCTAAGTAGTTACCGTAATGCTCCTGAACAGTCTCATGAAACTCGAGGCTAATTACATGACTCGGCTGTCATCAGATTTGGACGTCAAAGTTCCCTTGTCCAGTTTAACCTAATAACCTGACGCCAACCAACTTTGGGTCCCCACGATCGGCCCATTCTTTTTTTGCACCCAGTCCCGACACTTCAATAATCCCTGTCCAAATTATAATTAAGAAATTTTCTGGGCTTTCTTTTCCTCTCTACCTCGATTCGAGAACAGCCGACGTAACCCGCTGTGACGTTAGCTCCTCTGGTTGGTTCTTTGACGCGGTACATATGTATCCATCGAGTTTACGTGCCTCTCCTAATGATGCATGTCTCGCAAATTGTCAACTCGTGTAGTGAATGATTTAGTCTAGATAACTCACAAAAGCGCTCATCACTACCTTGCATTACCACTGTCGTTATTGTGCTATCTATGTTTCAAGATCATTGTACGGCGTGTCGTGAAAGGCTTCTCTAACAATTGAGTTGTGAACCTACACGGAAATATGTCTCGGAGTAATCATCTGCAATTCGCCTGTCTACAGAACAAACGTGCACATACTCGGTCTCTGGAACAAGATCTTTTCAATCCTATCCGTCAAGGTATTTGTGCCCCCAATAGTCGACCGTATCCCGCTGAAATGTGTTGAAAATGCGTCGTTTGTGGAACGTCTCCCGGGTAGCACCTAGTTGCGACTGGCTGGACTCGAAACATGTGAACCATTTAATAGTCGCAGGTAACTGGTGCCTTATTGGTGTAGAAAACGGTTATTGGAGTCTCATCTTCAGACTACGCGTTATGAAGAGGTGTCCACGGTCCGCAGCTAATGGTGATGTATTTCTGTACAAATCCATAGCTTTACCACGACGGACAAATTGACCCTGCTCCTCCAAAACGCTGATATTCCAAAGTGGTTACCATACTATCGAGAACCTTCTGGTTCACGGTATAGGATAGCTGTGATAATAACCTGCATATAGATCGTCTAATTCTAACGCAGTAAAGTTGTAAGCCAACCATATTACTCTCATTATACCTCTAACATCAAACACAACACACGTCAGCTCAACTGCATGATCCACTTCCCAGTAAACACCATGCAATACACTCAAACATCTGACGTCAATTCATCATTCATGCTATGGCATTGATTCCCTTATTCCCTCTATCTGACACATCATCGTCCTCGTCCACGACCTCTGCCCCTACCGCGACCCCTACCACCACCACGGCCCGTCTTCTTGCCGCCTCTCTGTCCGCCCCTGTTATCAAACCTCTCAAACAATCTCTCCTCTCCAAATGCTCCTTCACCAAATCTCATATAATTGACAAGACCGCGATCCACAATTGCAACCAGGACGTTGCGGTGTCCGTGCTTTAATCGCTGATACATCCGGCCAGGGCCCTTCCAGCTCTCATTGGGTGGATCGTAAGGTGTTGATTCTAAAAGTGCCTCGATCTCCTCGAGTGTTGGTACACATGTATCGCCGGCATCGACTACTGCGATGCGGAAATTGGGTGGCGGAGGGTTCTTCTTAGAGAAGGGAGGTCCGCCTGATTTCCATACGTGGAAAAAGACTCGGTAAGGATCCTGTGGAGGATGGACCACGGGAGGTGTAGGTAGTGGTTTGTGACGGGGAAGGAGGGCGAGCTGGTCGTAGATAGGCCTGTATGCGCGATATAGTCCTGGCTGAACAAGAGGTCCAGATGGGTTCCGCTTTGTCTGTGTCTCTGAGCTGAAAAATGAGAATAGCCATTGCCAGAGGCTCTTGGATGTTGGCGTATGTGCTTCGTAAGGAGGCGCGCGAAGAACGTAGAAGCCTGCGCGCTTCAGATGTGAGTAAACCTGGTATTGAGGTAACGTGAGTCGGCCCCTCTCGCCTTCGTTGCCGATGAGAAGTGAGTATGCTGCCTCGAGACTCAAAGGAAGCCCGACATCGTAGTCGTCAGGTCCCATGCCGGCTTTCAGTTTGCCGTCAGTGCCAGGGAGAATATCCTCCAGTTGCCAATTAGGCCACCACAAGTCCATTGTCCCTCTCTCAACTAAATAGAGAGCCTCTTCGGGCAAAAGCCAAAGTCGTCCTGTACCTAGACGCTCAACTTTGCTCGGTATCGTTCTCCCAACGTCCTTCTGCCAAGTGCCGCGCTCATGCTCAATCATGACCACTCTATCGCGCAGCCAAAGCCCCTCTTTCTCTTCAGCCTGCTCTATCTCAGCCCACCAATCCGGAAAACACCATCCTCGAACCCAGACATCTTCGCGATGTATCCTCGTATAGCCAAGCACGTTATCCATGACCTTGCGACTCGCTTCGAGAAGACCATCCTGCGCACGGGTACCATGTGACTCAAAATCCTTCTCGCCCTTTCGGATAGCCTTACTTGAGACGCCATGCTTATCAAACATGGAAAGGAAAAGCTTGTAGTCAGGCGCATCCTCGTCGGCGTCTTCTGTCGCAGCTCCATTGGCGCCTCCAACCGGCTGTGCTAAAGCATAGGGATTATCGTCGTCGTCAAACGCCATGGCCGAAAAAAAAAAATGGAAGTAAGAGCTTTTGTAGAATTTAAGTTGAGTCTCCAAGGGGACTGGATTATTTCGTACGGCGGCTGAGATAACTGGAAAATTTTCGAGATGATTGGCAAGAATTGATGTTGAAAGATAATTTTCCAGAGCTATGAAGCTTTGAGCTTGCTATTTCTTACCCCGCTAAAAGATAGGCCAAGTATACTGTAACTGAAGACATGTCTTCAACAACGAATCATCATCGCTAACTTGGCCGAGTGGTTAAGGCGCTGTGTTTAGGTTCTCATCAGAAACCAAACCCGCAGTGGGAAACCGCGGAGGTTCGAACCCTCCAGTTAGCATAAAGCGATTCNAAGGCGCTGTGTTTAGGTTCTCATCAGAAACCAAACCCGCAGTGGGAAACCGCGGAGGTTCGAACCCTCCAGTTAGCATAAAGCGATTCAATTCATTTTTTGATTGTTTCGACATCTATTTTTCATTTACTCCCTAATAGGCAGGCTAACACAAGGCTTTAAACTCTCTTTCAAACAAACGGTGGTTCTGCTAGCCGGCCACCTTCTGCCTGTTTTCCGGTGGTATATCCATCAAGCCTAAAACCCATTATCCGCTGCCACCGAAAAGAGGAGGTCTCGGACCTGAGACAATAATCAATAGTTCTTCAATATATTTCATTCATCTCAATACTACATGTTGAACATATCGATCGTGCACTTGCCCACTGCCTGTGCGGATTCCTTTACCTAAGTCCCCCGGAACGCCGTGAACCATGCCCGTTATTACAAGTGCCCTATCCCATCTTCGCCGCCTCCCAAAATGCAAACACCCCTGGGTATACTTCAACTGGAGGGCAACCTCGAGCGACTCGGTTCCGTTCTCTAGGCTCCGTGTACCTTCATAATGTGACCGAATCTTTTTCCGGGGCACCCTCACGCTTAATCCTGATATGGGAGTTTCTCCCGACGCGGCTTCGGTAGCGGCACGTCAACGCTGTGAGCATCTTATCGTCGTCGGATGAGCGTGGCGTAATGGTAAAAAAAAGGTTGCTTAAAAACCATCCCGGTTTTTCCTCTCATCACTCGATGAACGGTTTCTTCTGTCCTCCCACCATGCAAAGCCCTAATGCTCGTAGTGAATCGCGGTCGTTAGCCAGGATAACAGTCGGCGCGGGGAGCATCGGGTTGTTAGGATCGACGTGTGAGGCATCTTTCGCGGCTTGTTCAATGGCGTCCATTTCCTCCTTACAGGCTTGCTGGTCGAGTGGACAGATAACGATTGGTTGTCGTATCGTGACATCTCGAGCACCGCTAAGATTAACCTGGGATTGTTAGCGCTCAAGACACACATAAATAGCAAGGTTCATACCTTGATAACCAAGTAAAATTCGATTTTATAAAGCGTTGAGGTCGTGGTAAACGACGTAACTTCATAAAGTGGGAATTGAGGCTTGCCTCGTTTGACAACGCCATCCGGATCCCGCAAGTCTTTGGAAGGGAACACCAGTCCGACGTTGGTAGCGTATCCGGCCTCTGGCATTTTCGTCTTCACCACTTGCACTTGTCTTGAGATCTTGTTGATCTTCTTTGAAGGCTCATCGCCTTCGGGATTATATGTGATTTCCTCCTCAACGGTCAACGTAATCTTGTCGATTGTCACGCGCTTAGCCTTGCTTAGCCAATCGAGGTTGGGTGATAGTTTGATATATACTGTGATCGGGTCGCTGGGCCCGTAGCTCCATCGTGGTAGGTTGATGCCGAGGTGCACGATGTTGTCGTTGGTGACTAGCTTCGATTCAGGCTTATTGTACATGCCAAAAGTTGAAAGCGTATCATAGCGTTGCAACGGTATCGGGAAAGTATATTTGTACTGGCTGCTGTGGCCTTGCTGAACCGTGACGACGAGCTCGTAATATGTTTCGGCAGTTCGACTGGGTAGCTGAAGGGACGCAGGAGGGATACGCCGATTTGACTCTTCGCCACCACGACCATAAGGAATAAAAAGAACGAAAGGCAAATCCATAGCAATGATCTTCTCGGCTTCCTTTCCAGATGAACAACGAAAGAGGAGCTGCTCTTTGCCGACCAGGTCCGTCGTCTCACGGCGAGGGGCGCCTAGATGTCGTTTCGCAATGCTGTCGGCGTCAGGGTGTATCGTTTCGCGGCGCTGTAGACATATTCGAACGAGGGAAACAGGTACGGGCATAGAAAAGCCCTGACCAGGACGGATTTCAACTTTCCCTTCGATGCGCGGCTATAGAAACCCGTAATGTCAGCATAATGGAGTTCGGCGCACTGAATATGGGTGAAGTGTAAGCAAAGAAGAGCTGGGATTGACGTACCAGAGTCGCCGAGATGCCAGGATAGCCCACGAGAAAGCTACTGTTTGGAGGACCTGAGACCCTCACACTCGCAGGAGCTGCCATGATTGTGTTTTTGCTGATGCAGCGTAAGGTTTGCGAGGCACTGAAGAGCCGAGCTCGCTGGGTGAGGTACAGTTACAGCACAGCACAGCACAGTGCAGTCAGTACCTAGAGCGGTGGTGTCGGGTGGGGGAGATGACGGCGACAAAGTGGGAGCGGCAACGGAGGGGGCGGCTGGCTGAGCCCCGAAGGCGACGAAAGCGTCGGGCTACGCCAGAGCCGGGGTTTGCAGAGTGTTTTTGATGCCAGAATTGGACGCGAATATCGAGAAATGGGCGATGTAGTGGTGTTCATGAATTCAAGCCCAGGTTGTTGACAGTAGTGTAGTTTAGGTGGCTATGATGGGGGAAAGCTTAGGTATGGAGACGAGCCCAGAACAGTGAAGTACGGCAGCGGGCGTTCGTGTTGGGCCCTGTCCTAGGCTCCAAATCCCACTAAAGCACGGTTATCCGTACTACTACTCCAGTTGCCCTGCAGTTACACTATTCCCAGCGGACGGATTGTATTTGGAGCAGTGCGTTGACGTTGCCAAGACAGTGGGGGTAAGTGACGATGTTTTGGTCAATATTTCGAGGCGCAAATATTGATAAATGCGTTTGAAAGTCAGGATTCAAGGACGTTATGCTGTCGGGAATGGCGAAAGCATTACCATGATGACGTTCAAGATGAGAGAGGGGTTATGCTAGGACCAGGACCAGGTCGAGTCTGACCATATAGCAGGAAGAAGCAGGTCGGTCAAGTAAAAGTGCTTAAGATTTGTATGTAGGTAGCTGAAGGAACGGATGTGAGATGGAAGCCGGTTCGAAAGAATACAGTAGGCGAGGGTAGGATGGGGGCTGAATATGATGGATGGATGGAGGCACTTTAACGTGGAGTGCAGAGTGGAGTTTAACTATGCAGGTAATGGAAGGGAAGGGAAGGGAAGAAGCTGAAGCTGTGGAGGATTGCAACGCTCCTTAAACGAGTAAACGAGTATCGTAGACTCACTAAGGCAAAGCAAAACATAACTGAATGGACGAATACGACAAAAAAGATAGTATGTTTCCTTTTTCCAACAAGACTATTGACTCGCATCGTTAATTAATGGAAGCCCTAACAATTTTTCCAGCGTGTACAGTAATCACTAGCTAGGGTCAGGGTCCTGTCAGCATCCAAAAGCGCTTCTACCAAATCAGAGGATTCCCAAAGTCCCATCTCACGTGTGGTAAGGCAGCCTTGGGAGTCTTGAGGCTGACTGCAGTCAATGGTATAAGGCTAAGAAATATCGGTGTCAATAAACTCGGAATTCAACATCCCCATGAATATTTAATGAATGTCACTAGATGTCTTGGTATAATATATAAGGTTAACCATGGCTAGTCCATTATCGGCTGCTATTCCCCCTGCCTTAAGCTACCTACCTACACTGCACTGCACGGTGGTTGCTGTGGCACCAGCTTATGCTGTCATCGAATGTCATTGGATCCTCAAATCCATGTGATCGTTCGTTTGCCTTACGTGCAACTAACAAGCCCTGTTTTCGCTAGGTACCTACCTAGAACGCCTTACAAATCCCATCTTTATTTTACCGAGATCTGTATGTGCTTCACATAAGATGATACTTCTCACTGAACCTCGATTGAAGAAGATTTTGCATATTGTCATGTGCCAAAGCAACTACTTAAATGCCTGTCAAGCATTGACTTTCCATCAAGATCATGACAGGTACTGTAGATTAAACCCAGTTATTCCCGCTGTCGCAGATCCAGATCGACGGCGGGTAGGAAGGTACATAGCCACTGTGGCTGAACTCCATCCTCTGCGACTTCTATTCCTACTCTTACTCCAACTCTATTTACTCTATAGCACCTATTCCATCTAGAATTATCTGAAACTTTCCAATCGAGATTCGAATTCTCATGGAACTATCGCAATATGTATTCCATAATACAACTTCACCATCATCGTCAATGCTGCCCCTTATGACGAGTACTTCTTCCCTCTCTTTCTTGGGGTTCTTGCGTTCAATGAAGTCGGAGGATGAGCCTGAGTCTTCCTCTTGGAGGCCCTCTTGATGACTATTTCTTCTGGATTTTTACCTGCTTCCATGACTACTCGTCTTGTTCTCGTTGTACTTTCAATCGTCAACAAGCTGGTCCTCGGGTCTTCTCGAGAATCCGTATCAACAAGTCCCAGTCCGTCCACCCGGTGATCAAAGATTACTGTTGGGCGATCTAAGTCGGCAACTCCTTCGGGACGTTGCACGCCCTGAACTCTTAAATGACTTTCCCACCGTTGCTGGCCTGGCATGCGGTCTGCCCCAAGAACGTCTCGTCGGTCTTCACCAAACCAGAAAACCGATTTCCCGGGAACTCCCGCGAAATAACACACCTGAAATGGAAACATGCCTGATAAACGTGATTCCTGGGAGCCTTTGTATCGCTGCGCCATTGCTTTCTCTGAGACGTCTTCGCCATTCTCTACGGCTTCTTGGTACCATTCAGACAGCGGCTGGCTCTCGTCTGGCGTGGATTCGACGAGCACCATGACTGGTGCGATACCACCTAGCTGTCGACGTTCATGCGGGAAGACTGGGTCATCTCCTACAAGTGACTCCCCGTTGTGTCTGCAGACGTCGATGCGCATCTCGTAAACCCTAGCGATTGCAGTTGCACTTTCGGCAGTAGCGACAGCGACGTGCGTCTGAGCTGGGTATTTCTTTCGATCAATGCCAAGATACTGCAGATCAGTGTTATGTAGAGAGGGGTGAGTGGCCCCGCTGTCAAGCAACATCTTGAAGCATACGCGGGGGGCTGCCGTTTCATCGTCTTCGTCTTCAACATAACAGGTATCTCTCTCGTTCAGGCCAATCTCTCTGAGTTTTGTTTTATACATCAAGATTTTCCCACTGTTAGTACGGCCTAGTTTGTCCAATCTTTGGGTAACACGATTATGAAAGGCCTTCACACGTTGAAAACCCATGGATATCTCCCAAGCGTAAGGTCTGTATTCTGATAACAACCCGGAGTCAGCAGAGGGCTGTGCCCAAGTGGCAGCCATGAGCTGTTCAGTCTGGTAGCTCCCTCGCGGAGCGAGAGGAGGCTCATACCAGAGCCAGCCTTCGCCGTACTGACTGTGATATCGGTCAAGTCTTTCGTCTCGATCCAGGGTGAAGGACTCATATGAGGGACAGAAATCTGCCACATGGCCAGCATAAAGGAGCGTCCACTTATCCCAGCACTTAATCTGTCCACTTCGATAAGCATCAATCGCGGCACGGATATTGGTGTCTCCAGCTGGACACTCATCTCGCTCAAGTGACGCTGTGAGAAGATCTATTCGCTTTTGGATACGCTGCTGCTTGGTAGATTCGAGTTCGTTGCTGGGAAGTCAGCCGGTGCCACAGTCCCCTTTTGAGATAACTTACACTGGTACCAAGTTCTCATCGGACTCTTCCATCTGTTCAAAAATTTCCCTGGCCTTATCCCGCTGTTTTTCGAGGCCCGACAGGTCCGCTTGTGGCTGCGCTCTACGGATGTTCGCGATGATAGCTTCCCACTGCAGAACCGACCGCTCTGCTTCTTCAATGCGACTCAGATTCGTACCAAGCGATGCGCCGATCATTAGCGGTGGTTCCCAATCAGGGGGGATGGGTCGCCGAGCCCTTCTTGAGGTTGCTTGAGCATTGGACGTCTGAGTAGCCATCCTGGAAGAACTCGATGCAGCTCCCTGTCGTCCTTTTGAACGATGAGTTCGGCAGTTCCCCGAAGTGCTCTGAGGCGGCTGTTCTGCTGTGCGGAATAATTCTTGAGAGGTTCCTTGTTGATGTCTTGCCCGAAGCCTTTGACTGCGTCTAAGACCAATGTTGATTTCTATATTGGCCGGATCACGTCCTGGACGCCATGCAGATCCAGGGTCAAGAGACACATCGCTCGTGGTTTCTTGTTGCGAACCCTCATACCTGGAATCTTCTTTGGTGTTTGTTCTGTGCTTGTCATCCATACTTGTGACAATTCTTTGCTGTCCACAGATGAATATTCTACCAGCAGATTACAGCTGATTTTCCCAGTCAATTTCTATCCGATATTTTGCTCGAAAACTAAATCCTGAACCAACAATCCTCTTGCCTTCTTTGTCCTCTCGGCTGGCAAGCAATATTCCCTTCTTAGATGGTGGCGTTTTGTTGGCGAACAAAGAAACATTGGACTGCCAACCCCACCCTTCATTGAAATCCCGAATATGATTATATCCTGGTCTCTTTCACCCCTTGAGGAGTAAATTTTTGGCGCATTTAAATTCGAGCTCTGTGCTCAAGATGGAGCGGGCTTGCCGACTTCTTTGTTGTACTTATTGTGAATGAAATCCCGGGTGATGTCAAAGCGCAGGCTGGTTTCTGAATGAACCTCTTTGTGCAGTCCGGGTAGAAAGCATTGGCCTTTGAACTTTACAAACCAGATGAATAAGTGCATTCACAAGCTGTTATTCCATTTCATCATGCCTCCCCTCTATTCAACTCTTTTTCTTTTCCCCAACTTTTCTGAGCAGACTCTCTTTACTTGATAATCGCCCCTACTTACCTACACACTCTCGTTGGTATTATACGTCAATTGCTTAACATAGCTACGAGAACTACATTATGGATGACTCTGCTGACGATGACAGCAATCTGCGAACTTCCGGGTTGAACCCGGGGCGCAGTGTCTCCCCAGAGATTGCGCCGGCCGCTTCTAGAGGGACAAGACTGGGTCGTCGATCTGATAGGGTTCGGAAATTTCTGGGTAAGAGATATTCAGAAAGTCATTGACAAAACACACTGACCACTTCAAGATACGATTCTCACGTCTTTTCGTTTTGAATTTGAGAACCTCCCATCTGAAGCCCAACAAGCCTTCACAAACTTCCAGCAGAATCAAGATTACCGCGAGTTCGGCATTGCTCTCAGACATTTGATATTAGAAGAAAGACTAGACGAATTCATCAAGGAGTCACCTGCCTTCTTGCATGCTGCCACACCATTGTTTGACAGCAGATACCCCCATCTGAACCTCAAAGGACGTCTTGATGGTATGATCATCCTTGACTGCAAAGACTGCGTACTAATTGTACGCTCAAGAATTAGAGGGCCGTAGGCAGAAAGGCTCGTCCAAAACACAATCTCGTCGCTCGCCCAAATCCAGACGCCGCTCGAAGAAGGAAGCTCGGCGCAATGACGAAGCTAGGTCGGCCGGTGATATTTCAAGTGGTAAGTTCTTTGCTATGTGAGGTACATAGGTAGGCATTGTGCTAATACTCATGGTAGGTCCTTCTAATGCGAGGGCGGCAAGAACATTCACTCGTCAAAAGAAAGGCAAGAAGTCCAAAACAGTAACTTGGGCCGAAATCGAGCCACGTCCTCAACTGAGCTCTACTAGGATCCCTGCAATCAACGTCGAGTCAGCTGGATATGCAAGCGAGGAAGGTAATCAGCCTACTCCTGCCAATACGCCAGTCATACCGGGCTTTGCCGTCAGTACTCGAAACGGAGCCAGAAACGAGCAGGCACCTGAATCAAACGACGAAGAGTTGTGGGGAAGACAGGGTCAGAAAACAGCTCGACCCAAAAACTCACTCGAGGACCCCGAGCCTGACTTCAATCTTTACCCTTACAAGGGATGGAAGATTGAACAACCGGCAGTTCTTCTCCATCGAGCTAGGAACTTTCTAGCCGATGAAGACATTGACCGAACTTTGGACTGGAGCCAGAAGTTTGCGGAACTTGCCGAATACTTTTCGTACCTCCTTCACAACTGGCAAGACGAAGATTGGGGTGCTGAGCTTCATGAGGTTATTGACATGCTTTATACGCATCAGTTGTTTGAGCAGTATCATTATGGCTCGCCCAAGTTGAACCTCAAGTTCGATAATGTGTGGCCAAAGCACAGCAACAGGCTACATCCTATTACGGGTGCAGAGGTCTTCGTCGAGAATTTGAATGGAGACGAGGTTAGAGAATTGGGTGAGAGAAAGCTACTTCTCAACAAGATTCGTCCGGCCATTGATCTTCACTATAAGTTGCCTTCAAAAGTGCTTTCCAAGTACACCCATCTCTACACCTCCGACGCCCCTCACTTTTGGGGATTTACATCTGCCTCTGGGTCGCCACGTCGAGGACTGATGGATTTGGAGAATGACGCCTATGAAGAGTGCGTCTACTCAAATATGTCGAGCACCTGCAAGCGTCTCGAAGCAGCCGAGGCTAAGTTCAAGTCAGAGTCTGACGAAGAACACTTCAGCTCTGGTGCGCTTCAGGCATTTGCCGCACTTCGGGGAACTCGAAGAGCAGCTGTCCAACAGACCTTGAGCTATCTGAATAATGCCGAGAACCTTGCAGTATGCAATGTCTTCCGCACGCTCATTCTCCCTCCACCCAAGATCCCAGAAAAGCCAGATGCGGGTATTATCATTCCTACTATGCAGATTGCCAATGTCCCTGTGAAGGAGTCTCGGGATCCTTTCAGCTACACCCTAGCGCATAGATGGTATATGAAAGCAGACCGCTACTGGGGAGACTGGGCGTACGAGCACGCCGTCAAAGAATGCTATGGCCATAAGTTGTGGGAAAACCGCAAAGAGCCCATCATGGATCTTCCCAAGAACTTCAAGGGGCCGTATGTTCATGATTTCTTGGATCATGATATGAAAAAGGCTTTGTCGCTGCTGAGAAGGTGTGAAATCCTGAAAAATCGAATATTATTGCAGAAAGAACGAACACCACGAGATTTCATGACAGATATAACCCAGTGCCTACTTAACGGATTGAGAGGAACGCATTGGGAAGACACGGACATGGAGTTCTACGACGATGAGTTCGCACCTGGCTCCCGACACTTGGTTCATATTAGACCCAAGGAGGAAGAATTCCTGCGATTACTGGGTGAACATTCCATCAACAAAAGAACGGTAGATCCCAGCGTCAAAGGTTTCAAGGTCGGTCCTCATTCTGACCTATTTGAACAAAGAGTCAAAAATATGTTCTATGGGGAGGGCACAACAAATGCTCCTAGCTACGGCTTCGAAGAGTTTGTGAAAGAACTCAATCGGGATTGCGATGGACCAGTGAAGCGCTGGAGGTTCTCCGAAATGGAGGCTTGGGAGGAAGCCTATAACTTCCAGGACAAGGGACTGGTCAAGATATATGAAGGCACAGTATTCTGCGCTCAGGCTAATCTCCACCCTGAGCAGCGTATTAGATGGCTTGACATAGACGAGGACCTGGGTGCATTCGTGCAAACCGTGGACCCAGCCAACCCCAAGCAATCTGAAGAGAATGCCGAAGCCAATCATGAAAATGATGAGATCGAGACAATCTCGACGGTTATTAGTATCCCCGAGTCAAAGGACCTTGGGGATTACATGTTCGGACTCCCCAAGATTGAACATCTCCGCAGCTGGGAAGAGCTTGCAGAAGTTGCTTCTGGGACTGGCGATGACGCTTTTGAGCAAGATGTGCTACTTACCAATGAATTTTGCAAGAACCTCTGCTTTCGACTGGGAAAGACCATTCATGACATTCGAGCAATGGAGGAAACGTACAGGCGCCAACTCACGCCCAGACAGCGAGAACTGAACCGCGATTTCCTGGACTTTGTTGTGCACCTATGGGATTCCGATGCTAGGGTACGGCCGGACAAGAAGGATAAAAATCCAAAGAAGGTCGGCCACAAGCTCATTACACCATCCTACCAAGATATCATCAAGATGGTTGAGCCAGAGCTTTACAAACCAAATTGGGACCAGTGTAGGTGCGACCACGGTGAGCCCGAAGACCTTTTAAATCGTGAGAGAATTCGAAAGGGAATTATCCGCGAGGCGTACGAGAACAAGAGCATGATCTTTCCGAGCCGCATTGATCGTCATACTAATGAGGAGAGCGGCTTGATGGTTCAACTGCCCCGTCGTCATGAGCCCGTCTGGTCTTTTGCACACCCTGAACGAAAAGCAAAGGCACCACGATACTGGGACATGAATCGTTGGCCGCTACATTTGCAGAGCGAATCGACGGCAGAGAGAATCAGATCGGGTGCCTTCCACAAGGACGCTTCAGAGAAACTAGTGTTTTCGTCACCTGTTGCCACACCTCCAGAGTCTCCTCAACCACCAACTAGACTGGAGACGCAGCCAGCAGTGTATGAAGACACTGCAGCGTCACCAGTCTCGGCAGAAGAGACAGACACATCTGAACACAATATTCAAACCATCCCCGGCCTTGGAGAAGAGTTTGTTGTGACTTACGAAGACGTGGCAAACTCCCGTCGTACTTTCACGCCTGGTCCGCCCCATTACTTCCTCGGCGATACTCCCTTGCAGAAGAAGTATATCGAGAACTTTGTCAAAGGAGGTAAGTTTTCAAGACACATCACCGTAGGGTTCCTTTCTAACGTTTACCAGGAATCGAATCAGCAGAGCCGCCTACATGGCGTCAACGCCTGGGAGCTCTCTTTGGTCGTAAAAGCGTCGAGGATGACCCGATGGCTCTCCCAGAGGTTGATCCCCGTGATATCCCTGAGAGCAGGCCCCGGCGTGAGTCTTTCGACGACGAAACTTCGGAAAGGGAGATGCCTGATGTTATGGACAATGACGACATCGACGTCGAGATGGAAGAATTGGCAACACAGCAGCCTTATGACGAGAGCGAGGCTTTAGAAACACCCTCGCCAATGGTGCCACCCTCTCCTCGTTCCTCACTTGTCGAACAGTCGTCTTTAGACAAGGACGGCCATGAAACTAGGTTAATGTCCCGGGGCCTTGGAGAATCTACTGGTGTATCTCGACAGGATGGGTCTCATTTGGCTGAGCAGGAACGTGGGCGACCAAGGCACAGACGGTGGTCACAATGACCCCGAAACCGCCATCTATGTTCCCACCGGCTCGTGCTGATGATAGAAGAACCAGAGCCCGAGTTGCCTGTTGAGTATTCCAACGAAGAAATGCCAGCAGAAATCCGTAAAGCTCTTTATGAAGCGGACTGACGAAGGTGATTAATATCGTTACCCCGGGCTTTGGGAGGGCTTACTGTTTTGCCTGGCGTTAGTTGTTAGACATGGGTATTGCTTTCTTTGGTTTTGAGGAGTATTTGGTGGCTAGTTTTTGTATCTTTTTCTTGGCAACTGTTTGTCTTCACCATACTTTTATCACGCGCAGATAGATAATGGAAGAGCAATAATTTTAATCGTTAAAACGCAACGTGAAGGATGAAATTTCTTTTCATTTCAGACCGTGAAGCCATCAATCACCATAGCCTACGATCTGAAGTGTCCTAACCGGCCAACCTATGCAATGAAACACAATTGATTCGTGACTCCGCGGCACCAGTTTCCAGCTCCCATCAGTTCATAAAACATTCCCGCTCTAGTATCGCTTACCCTCACGGAGGGTGTCGGCGAACTCGTCCAGGGGGCTCTTGATGAGCTTGGTCTCCTTCCAGAGGTTGGGGGTGAGGAAACCGTATGTGTTGGAGACGGCGACGAATGTAGCCTTGAGGGTGTTTTCCAGAGTCTTGGTAGAACCAGCGGAACTCGTGTAGGCATCCTCAACACCGGCGAGCTGGAGGAATCGCTTGACAGCGGGAGAGGCAACGAGACCAGTACCACGGGGAGCGGGGATGAGCTATATATATTGTTAGTTTTCTTCATGTCTTTCAAATAGGGTGTTCACTTGTTCGCTCGGATTATACGTACACGGACGGTGACGGAACCACACTTGCCAGACTCCTTGCAGGGCAGGGAGTGAGGCTGACCAAGGTTGGTACCCCAGTAACCACGACGGACGGGGATGACGCTGAGCTTGGCGATGATGATAGCGGCGCGGATGGCGGTAGCAACCTCCTTGGAGGTCTTGATACCGAGACCGACGTGGCCCTCGGAGTCACCAATGATGACAATGGCCTTGAATCGGGTTCGCTGACCGGCACGGGTCTGCTTCTGGACGGGCTTGATCTGTAGTTGGAGAAACACACAAGTTAGCAAGGCCGTTTCTTCTTCTCTTCGGTTCCTTTCCGATCGCCTCGTTCGATTTTCGTTTTCGTCTTTTCGAGGCGATTCGCAAAAGTCGCAGGGGTTCTGTTGCTGCGCACCTTCATGACCTCATCCTTGAGCTTGGGCAGGAAGTTGTCGACGATCTGGTACTCCTTGATGGGAAGGGAGTGCAGGTAGATCTCCTCCATGCTGTTGATCTTGCCGGCCTTGACCAATCGACCGAGCTTGGTGACGGGCTGCCACTCCTGTAGATTGTATTAATATCATCCATCGCTTTCGTTTCTGTCGAAGTTGTGATATTTTACCTTCTCCTCGTTCTTTCCACGGCCACGGCCACGACCACGGCCACGTCCTCGGCCGCGATCACCGCCTCGGGATCCGAAACCACCGCCACGAGAAGTTCCTCGGTCAGCCATTGTGTCTGATTGTGTTGATTGCGCTGGGGGTGGGAGGGAGAAGTTGGGTGCTGCGCAAGAGCAAAGTGTTGGTGTTGGCGTTCAATGCTGGTAACTTTTTCGCTGGCGGGGTCTGGCACACAATTGTGCACTGAATTAGCGAGCCCTAATTCATTGTGGATCTGCCTGACTGGTTAGGCCAGAAACTGTGTCCAACAAGGTGAAAAAAAAGGTGGGGGTTGGGTCTTCACCTTGTGCTCACCGAAAAATGGACAGGGGTGTTTATTTCGGTCAAATCGATCACTAAGCCACCCCGCCCATCATGACTGATCGGCAGTATTCAACTACAACCGACAATTGGAGAAGGTGCTTTTAGTCGGGGACTTGTTTATTATTAGCAAAAGATATGGCCCTTTAACAATGGTATTAATTGTTCTTATAGGGTCAAGTTTCCTCTCTGCTCGGTGATTATCGTACTAGTAAGTAAGTAAGTAGGTACAGTTAGGCATTCATGGCTCAGAGATGGTTACTATGGTAAGTCCATCTCATTACCAGCAAACCATTGCAACACTTCAAGGAACAAGTATGCACCCTCAGGTCAAATCCAATTAGGCCAGGCGTGTCCAAGAAGCTGGAATCCACTAAGACATCCTGGTCCGAAATAAACATCACCTTAAGTTGTGTCGTACACAGCACGCATTAACAAATCCGTCAACCAATCGTTTCGTGTATAGGACTATACTCAGAAACTATGCAGAGAGGTGGGATACAGAATGACAACCAGAAGCCATTTTTACTTCCATCGCAGAAACCATAAGTCATTGCGCAGCAGACTGACTTAAACACAGAGGGGAATGGGGTATGCATGCTCTTCGTACACGCCTGGCAACTCCAGGCCATCATTAATGAGGGTATCGTAGCTCAACTACCACGTACTTCGACTTCTTCTAGATAATCCGCCAGGCTACATTACTCCTTTTCTGTCTTGATGATCAGGTTCTCTGAAGGCTTCACCCGCTGAGCCCATTCACTGTTATATATGTTAGAGCGAGCCATCATGAACTTTCGAGTGAGATACTTACGTCCAACTACCATCGTAAACTTTCCTGGACTCGGGCGATCCGATGCCAGCCTCCTCAAGGGCAGTGTCGATAACGCAAGCTGTCACACCAGTACCGCAACTTGAGACAATAGGATGTTGTGAGTCGACACCCTTCTCAGCAAATAGCTTCTTCAGTTCATCCTTAGGGAGGAAGGCCTTGGTTTTGGGATCCAGTACGGAACTGAAGGGGATGTTGATCGACCCAGGCATGTGACCAGAGGAGAGACCTTCGCGAGGCTCGGGAGCTTCACCAGTGAAACGGTTTTGAGGTCGGGCATCAATAACTTGCACACCCTCAGCGCCCTCCTTGTTGTGGTCTTGAGCAATCTCCTTCATCTGCTCGAACCCTGCGACACGGTTCTCATCCATGCTAGGAATCTGGTAAGGACGGCACTCAACCGTGTAGATCTCTCCTGACTCGGTTGGCAGGCCCTGTTCCACCCAGAGCTTGAAGTTGTTTAGCACGTGGACATTGTTGTGGCCGAAAACCTTCAATGTCCAGCCCACGCGAGGAGCGCTGAAAATTCCAAGCTCCTTGCTGTCGTATACTACGACTGTGTCTTCTTTTCGGATTCCTAGTCCGCTCATGGCAGCGGCGAAAGTCTTGGGGCTAGGGAGCATGTGAGGGTAGGGGCTGCGCTTGTCGATATGCTTGTCGAGATCGAAGAATCGAGCCTTGGGGATTCTCTGTTCGCGAAACGTTTCGATTCCGGATCGCCCATCATTAGGAAGAAACCATGATGCGCAGAGAGGAATGACTCGAGGATCGGTGCTGATCGAAGATGGGGGGTTCTTCTGGAGGGCTTCGTGAAGCTCTTGCGGCGAAACAAGGTATGATGAGAGGTTTCGGCGGTTGAGAAGGGTAGGTCGGAAAACCTTGGAGCTCCATTGAGGAATGCCTGCTCTTGTTGAGCGGCTGAATGCGACGGACGCCATTGTGAGTATGACGTGTGTCGAGTTGTGAGGAGGAAGATGGTGTTGCGGAGGCTCAGTTTACCTGACGTAGGGCAAGTTTCTGAGTGGATGATAAGAAAGAGTCAGAGCTAGCCGGGTAGACTGGAGGAGTAGCGAGCCAGACGTCAAGAAGAGAAAAAAAGTCAGTTAGCTAAAGGCTTAACTGTCCGTCTGCGTTCGCACCAGTCTTTGGGAATAGAAACCCGGAGAAAGTGTAAAGTCGAAGTGAGGTAATGTTGATGACGAGAGGTTAACGACCAATCGAGTCAACTTTGAATGGATGATAACTAACCTACTGAGCTAGTGCAGTCGCAGATGCAGATGCAGCAGGTGCGGTGCGGTGCGGGCGAGGTTGGCATAGAATGGCATAATCCAATCCTCCATGGCATCCATTGTAGTGGGTTGGAGCTTGGACCACCTCCATCAGTCATTTCAAAATGGTGGGTTATGACGGACTGGCGGGGGAGTTTTACAGCGGATTGCAGCTTGTTCAGCGGGTGATTTTTTAGGCGAATGAGGTCACTGAAGCCTTGTTCGATAGGCGCCCAGTCACCATCGCAGCCTCCAAGGATCCATGTCATCCATGCCTGGGCTGAGCACGCACTCACCTAACGTTAGTAAACAAATCCACTCTCAACCTCTCTGAGAACCTCAGGTCGTTACCTAACCTCAGCCCAGTTCATTCATGTGCCTCCCCCACGTCTGCATTAGTTAGTGCTTCAAACCTTGACCCTTCTTCATCCGGCAGGTGGCACGGCCATCTTTGCTTTGACGCTCGATCTTTCTTTCGTTACCCCAGGAATTCAACCTTGTCTTCTTCAAATATCGAGTCAAAAAGGACCATGAAAGTCACCATCAAGAAGTGGAATTCAGTCGCTACCTGGCGCTGGGACTTGCCAGAAGACGATGTTTGTGGTATCTGCCAGGTCCACTTTGACGGGACGTGTCCGACCTGTAAATACCCAGGCGACGACTGCAGCCTGTGTAAGTAAACATCAGACCATATTATATTTGGTGAAGTACTCTCTACTGACATAATCTCAGTGTCGGGGAAATGCGGCCACAACTTTCACATGGTTCGAGCTAAACCTATCTCTCACTTGTTATCATGAATATTGCTGACTAGGTTTATGTTTTGCTCAGCACTGTATCATGGAATGGATCAAGCAAGATTCATCAAGGGGGCAGTGCCCCATGTGCCGTCAACGTATGTCCCCTAGAAGCAAACGAGCCCCTGTACTTGTGGCCCTCAAGCTGACATGGCACACAGGTTTTGAGTGGAATGAGCAAGTGAATGAGACGGTCTCGCAGGCCGAGTAAGGATCTTCATCAGTTGCATTGTGCAAGGTGTCAGGCGTTTTCCAGGGCATTCAAGAGGTTCGGTCATACATACTCACTAGGGAGATGTGCAATCATTTTCAGCCTCCTACTGGCTGGTTCACCACCCTCCGTGACTCGTGCTCTTGTGTTTTAGTTTGTTTGATGAGCCATGTATCCATGCATGCACAACTCAGTGGGCAGTGCGAGGCAGCTCACAGCCCCAGCCTTACTCGATCAAGCTGACTGTATCAGTCAACTTTTGAGCCTCCAAGCTGATTTTATTCCCATATCGTTTTTCGTAATTGATGAAAGTCGAATACAATTCGGTCTGGGTCAAGTTGATAATTTCATGTCATTGTCGTTTTTTCTCGTCATAACTATTTTTTGGTTAGATCGACTAGATAGCTTTCTCAAGTTCCTTGAGCTGCCCTTCAGCCACGATTGGTCAACTACTAACCCTTGATTTGTGAGTTGCTCGTATTCTGTACGCAATCTCTCGTCCTTGGAAAAGGTCATCTGCAAAGACGCGGGTCCAGCGTCAATCCTTGTCGTCCCAGAGTTGAAATGGTCTCGTAAAGTGCAACTCTAGGGCCGCTGAGTTGCACTTTTGGGGGTGGTCGGTCGTTGCCTTATACTTGGACTCAGCTGTCCAGTTCGCAAGAGGCAATGCGCAGTTCCGCAGAACAGGCCTCCAAGTATTAAAAACGGGAGCCTGGCCCCCAGGGCTTTCTTTCACTTTTGTTTCTCATCAATTCCTGACCCATTCTTGCAAGGCCTGACTCCCATCTATTCTACTGCTAGATCTGTTTCAAAGATACTCCTTCCAGTCTTTATAGCTGGCAACAGTCCTTGTTCAGAGCAAATAGCAATAAAGAGGACTTTCCGAACTGGGGCAACCAAACAATATTAAAGCTGCGCCACTGATCGACTTCGGCGACTTCCATACATCAAACAGTGTTGAAATGTATGCTTATCCTCCGCCTGCGCCTGACATCAATAACCAATTTCAACCTCTCGGCGCTCCCTATAATAGGCCGGTGGCCAACTCTACCTGGGCTGTGCCAGGAAGTTTCAACGCCATCAATACCAACGTTGATACATTTCCACAATATGATTTCACTTCCGAGTCTCCGATAGTCACGAGTTCGTCGACCAGTGGCTACCCAAGCTCCGATCTGGCCCTACTAGCTCGACATAGCTTCGACTCCCAAGCCAACTTCCATCCTCCCGTTGCTGCTGGATGGTCATGGCCGCCCACACAACATGTTCCGCCTTCACAATCACTCGTTCACTCAGGTGACCCTCAGGCCAGAGAAGTTCTGGCTAGAAAGCTACGGGCCTTGATTCGCCTGTTGCTTAGTACTAGAGTAGTACTACGGAACGTTCGCCAAAAGAATCGGCGACACAGCGTTTCTGGTTGCCGGCCATCGACTACTGGTTTCCAAAACGTAACCAATCCTAGCCCGACTCCAAATTCGTCCTATCCAGATGTTGGAGTTTCAAGCAACCTATCAAATGAGTACCAAGCCCACCTCAACTTCACCAACTACAGCAACGATTTGTGGCCAGACAATACACTAGGCATATGGAACAGTGGTCAGAATCCACTATTCTCGCCCCAAGCAGACATACCTCGGGAAGTAACAGAACTGTCTGAAGAACATGAAGTACCTGGCATAGATCGGGAGCTTCCAGGATCACTGGCTACGCCCGTTGTTCCCGAAAATGCTGTGAATCGAACTCAACGAAGAGTCTCCAGATCTAAGAGATCTAAGAAGCGCCCTATTGGGTGCATGGAGCTCGATGAGTCCTCAGGTGGTGATGTCGATGAGGGACCAAAGGAGTCAAAACGGCACAAAGGAGATTCGACAGAACTTCTCTTTGCATGCCCTTTCTACAAGCACGACCCAGCCCGACATGAAAGCACGAGAACCTGTGTCGGTCCCGGATGGGACATGGTCCATAGGATCAAGTAAGGCGTCTTTTCTCATGAGTTACATTGTGATAAGTTACGAAGTTGACTAACATCTCTCAGGGAGCATATTTTTCGGAAGCACAGGCTTCCCGAACACCAGTGTTCTCGCTGTTTTATCACATTTGAATCTTCCGAGGACCTTTCTCAGCATTCGAGGTCGCCTAATCGCTGCCAGCTCCAAAGCCGCTCTGCTCAAGAGGAGGGCATTAGCCTCAGTCAAGAGAAAGAGTTGAGGATCAGGCCTAAGAGAAACGGTGGCGGTTCTAACCATCAGAAGATCCAAGAGGATAGGTGGTATACTATGTACAGAATCATCTTTCCAAACGATGATCAGCCCTCCTCACCTTGTAAGTGTTTAAGTGTTCAATCGCCGGCAGCGACTTAGCCCGATGCTAATGGTAACCAGACTATGACCGCGTCCAGCTGCCGATTGATGCATTTGGGACAAGCTTTATGGATGATGTCTATCGACGTATGTCAGACGAATTGAACTTTCTAGCCATACAGCCGTCTCTTCGGAATAGATTTCTCACCATTACTCGCAATACGCTCCGGGAGAGTATGCGGTCGCTTCGACAGGGTGATGAGAGTTCCGACTGTCAGCACTCCCAGTTGATCGCTTTCCAATCCCAACCTTCTCAGTCGAATTTAGGTGTGGCGCCACTGTCAACAGGTATCGGCATGAATATGTTGGGGGGGCATGATGACCAGTTATTGGAGCAGATGCTATTTGACCCCAATCTTGAAATCGGCACTACAGGTTCTTGGAGTCTTTCGTGATATGAAAAGGAGGCTATACCAATTTGCTTTTGGCTGGCGAGAGCTATTTTATCGTTATGCAGGTCATTGCAGGCAAATCGCAGGATAGACGGGGAAAGCTGGCGTTTTGTATTTTGAGATTACTCTACTTCCTATTCATCTCACTGGGCTTTTAAGTTAAAACACGTCCACATATACTAAGATTGTATGGCTTGAATATTATCATTGTAGCTATTAGTGACCTCTCCGCATACTACTTACAGCAGGCGCTTGGCTAACGGTCATCTCTAATACGGTCGCAGAATATCATCCTTAAGCGAATGGTCTAATATCTATCGTGCTAGTAGTTCCACGACTGTCTAATCTGCCATAATACACAGAGCAACAATAATGCCAACTCCATTATGCATATAATCATTTCCCAAGCATAGCTTTCATGATCTAAAAGCTGAAACATCGCGGTACTTTCGGGTTCTCGCCTTTATATGACAAGGCAGTCCCTCCCCTCTCTAAGACTCCGGGACATAAACTCCGTCCTTACACAAAACAACCACCTTCTTGAAGAATCGCCGCCATTCGAGAGGGTCTCCCTTGACTTTGACAAAGCGTATATCGAGAATCTCAGTACCGTCAGGCAAAGGCTGGCGATCAATTTGGATCTCACCATGCAGGTTCTGCTGACGACCATCCAAAGCTTTGACCTTTATATGAGCAACTGGATTGCCATAAAGGTTAGGCGAAACAGGTGCTGATGGAATGTTGAGGTGATGAAGAGCATCGCTGAGCATTTGAATAATATGAGCGGGTGGGACAGACGAGAAGAAGCGAGTGAGAGACTCTGGTGGGCAAATGTCGCGAAATCGGCGGGCTTGTTGTGTAAGGGTCATGGAAGGACCGGGGGTCTGGGAGAATTGGGACATGGAAGGCTCATCAGCGAGTGTGTCTATCATAGCTCGACGGGAATGTGGTAGTGAAGATGCCGGTGAAGCCACAGATCTGAGTGGCGTGCGTTCCCAGTCCCATTCTTTGTCGGCAATGGGCGTCTCAGGTTGAGTAGAGGAGAATTTTCCAGCATTCAAACCAGTATCTAGATCCATATGGTCACTGGAAGAAGGTTGCGATGTCGGCTGATGGGTGAAGTCGATGCGTAGATTTTCCAACATCTGTGTCGCCAGGTTGATGGGGTCTGTGACTCGGCCGTCCGCACTGAGGAGGGCATTGTGTCTTGTGTACCAGGGATGCTGGCGTACTTGGGTAAAGTTGAATCGTTTGGAAGCATCAATACTCATCATTCCTCGAAGTAACGAGAGAGCCTCTGCGGGTATCCTGCTCCAGAGCGCATCGGTGCTACGGCCAGATGTACGCACATACTCTTGGAATTCCCAGCTGCCTGGCGATGGCTCATCCCAAGGCGTGTTACCAATGAGTAAGACGAACAGAATAACACCGCAAGACCATACATCAACCAAGTCTGGAGAGTACTTGGCAGCGTCTGGCGCCTTCTTGTCTCCCCGACCACAGGCAAGAATCTCGGGGGCAATATAGGGGGGGCTGCCACATAGTGTTGAGCTCTGCTTTCGCTGGCCCTTGTACTCAAACATCGTGGCCATGCCAAAGTCCGCAAGTTTCAGAGATCCATCCGATGAGAGCAGGATATTCTCTGGCTTGAGATCACGATGTGCTACACCCTTGGAGTGCATGAAGCTCACGCCGCTGATGAGCTGGACAAAGTAGACTTGAGCGATATCCTCTCGCACACCAACATCGGCCTCAATCTTGTCGAACAGGTCACCACCTTCTGCGTACTCCATGGCAATCCATCTCCATACATCGTCTTCTCCTGAAGCGAACCACTCGATGATATTGGGGTGCTGGCCGATATGTGAATGAAGAGACACCTCCATGGCGAGCTGTTTGGTGGAGACGCGACCATGTTTAGTAGCGTAGCCCTTATGGATGAGCTTAACTGCAAATATTGGTGTTGGCGCATCAAGGGGAATAGCTTTCTTGATGCTGTCATCGAAGTCAGTGCGATTTCAACCATGAATGATGAAACATGGAGTAACTAACGAGGCATATGCTCCCCGACCCACGGTCTTGGAGACGATCCGAAAAGGAAGATCGTTTGGTAAAGGATCTAATTGTGACTGTTCATTGGTATCTATGTTAGTTGATGGATTTCATTATGATATCATAAAAGGGACTCGTCTGTCATAGTACTATTAGGCAGAGTACTCGTGAATCAATGATTCACGATCTGTGCTCAACGCTCAGTAGAAACTGCCGCAAGAGATTGGCATGACAGACGTAGTTCATCAAAATTCAAATTATGATGGCCTGACGTACCATGATGGAACTCTTATGTATCTAAGACAGATAGCGGTGCTGTTGTTCCCTTCACAATACTGTATCTATCCAACTGATTGGATTAGGGTATGGTCATGATACAGGCTCAGGATGAACGCGTTGTTTCCCCATAGCGCGTGGCATTACCGCGTAAAGTACTTTTGTTGCTGCGAGACCCTAGGTCCCCTAAACACAGCGGCACTTGGCGCCCTGTGCAGCCTCTCACAGCGTGTCGTCCCCTACGGTTTCAGTGTTGGCCCCCTCTATCTGGTTCCATTGGCTGTGAGTTTCTGCCTGGCATCAATAGTGCTATAGGCAACCTATTGCTTGGACCCTAGTCGCCGCCGGTTGCTGCGGCAAACAATTGGAGCCTTGATCTACAGAAATCGTTCACCTCCATACAGTTTTGTCACAATCCAAAACAATCAAAGAAGCAATCAAATCATACGTCGTCTCGTCTCGCATCAAAGTCATTTCAGTCCAAGACCCTTCTTCCCGCTTTCATCTTTAAGTCTTCTCCCGCATACGCCACTGCCAAACGGTCTTCGTTTTCCCCCAATCGCCCCTGCTTTCATCCAACTTCACCTCTTGCCAGTTGCGGAATTGTTGTCTGTACCTGTGCATAAACAACTTCCTGCTCGCCTCCCTAATCCTACGATCACTTATCTCTTCTGGTATTCTCTTGGTCACCAACATCTGTTCATACCGTTGTACACGAGTCAACATCAACATCAACATCACGCAATGGAATACAATATGGAAGACAGCCAAAACTCTGCTCCCGGCAGCGTCCAGGCCGCCAAGCTTAACTCTGGTTCCAAGGGTCCTGACTCTCAGAGCACCACCAAGAGGTGAATGCTTGTCCCGAGACATTGATGGTCACTGGAGATACTAACAGGATCTAGACTTCAGACCGAATTGATGCAGCTCATGACATCTCCTGCTCCTGGTGTTTCTGCCTTCCCCTCTGCAGATGGCAACCTCCTATCGTGGACTGCCACCATCGAGGGTCCCGAAGATACCCCTTACTCAGGCCTGACCTTCAAGCTCAGCTTCGCTTTCCCCTCCAACTACCCCTACGCCGCACCTACGGTTCTCTTCAAGACACCCATCTACCACCCTAACGTCGACTTCTCCGGCCGTATCTGCTTGGACATTCTCAAAGACAAGTGGACCGCCGCTTACAACATCCAGACTGTTCTGCTGAGTCTGCAGAGCTTGCTTGGTGAGCCCAATAAGTACGTAAAAGGATCAAGCCCCTTGATATAACATGTGACTAACATCGAATCAAGCGCCTCCCCTCTCAATGGTGAAGCTGCCGAGTTGTGGGACAAGGACACCGAAGAATTCCAAAAGAAGGTGCTGGCACGTCACGTAGATGTCGAAGACGAGTAAATAGTTATTACTGGGGTTTCGGTGCTTTGATGCTTGAATGAGGGAACAGGAGTACCAGGTGTACGGAATTTTGTTTGATGACTTGTTAGGATTACAGGATTGCATGGCATTTCTACAGCTGGACAAACAGCAATGGGAGGGAGGCATTGATGGGGTCAGAAATAAATAGACCGTTGTCGATAGCAGACCCTCTAATCGACAGTTCATAACATCCAGTGTTCACCACGTCAGAACGTAAATGATTTTTTTCGCCCTCATAAATAAGCCTTGACCAGAGACCACTTCACGCCGAGGCACCGATTGTTGTTTGGTTTGACTTCAAGCTTTGATCACATTTTTCCCTTTGTGTATTTTCAGCGTCAAAAGCCAGAATGCCGAATGCAACTCCAAATGCCATGCCACCCTAGAACCTTGTCCCAAGAGAAACTTTTTGTATTTATTCCTCAACAACAACCGTGGGGAGGCCCTTGGGGTCCTTGACGTTCACAGCCTGGACGTAGCTGTACAGCTTCTCCTTGGCACCCTCCTCGTCGTTTCGTCGTCGGGAAATTCGCACGCGGATTCGGTAGTCGACACCCTTGACACCCTGCTCCCAGACCTTCTTGTTGAGCTGGGGGTCGATGCGGACATCGGTGGTACCCTGTGGTGATGGTTAGCACATGTGACCTTGAAAAATGACAACTCTGCCTTCTGCGCTTGTTTCGCGTTCGGTAGTAGGCTGTTGAAGTGGGCAGTCGTACCATGGACTTGGTGGCAAAGGCCTTGATCTCCTTGATGGCCTTAGGAGCCCTCTTCTTGAAGGTGACACCATGGAGCTTTTTAACCCGTTAGCATTCGGTCCTGATATTCAAGCTCCAGTGCTCGAGCTATTCTCTGGCGTTGCAACATACTCGCTTGTGCATGTGGATGGTGTACTCGCGGGCGACGACATCCGCAATGGCGGAGCGCTGAGTCTTGCCGGAGGGCTTCTTGGTCGTCGACATGGCTGAAATATGAATGTTAGTCCTTCGGTCGACGAAAGTGTAAAAGTCGAAGCGCTCGTAGTCTCAAGAAGAGGTAGGACTGCGAGGGAGGAGAAATTGTCGGGGTCTTTCGTACCTGCGGCTCGTCTCTTCAAGGTCGGTCGTTGAGAGGTTTGTGGTGTTCGATCTTTGGGTGAAATCCCAAATTCTTTGTGCGAAGGGCAGCCCTCGAAATTCGGTCGGTGGGGTGAAAGCGAGCCAATCGAGCGCAGCCCTGATGGCCCGACAGCTTATCACGTGATGGGTGGAAGGTGATCCACACCTCGTAATCTCGGCTTAACGCAAATTGGCATAGAGCCATTTGGCAAGGTCCACGTCAAGCCTGCGCTGCGGCTGTTTATTGCGAGGCATTGCATTGGATCCAATCTTGGCCGTCGCTGCATAGGTATCGACTTCATCATTCCACCTTCGGAAACTCGATTTGAAGGCACCGCGCATCTCACTATCTTTTGCACTTTAGCGTATCTCTCACACTCTTTAGAGATCGCTTTCTAAGGGGAGTGCTGTGGTCGCCTTTACGAGATCCTGCGGCCTGTCATCGGCATAATAAGGGGAATTTCGCGTACTGGACCCTTCCAAAAAGCTTCCCAGTGGTACCTCCGCGCGCCAACCCGAACGCCTCTTTCACTTCACGTTTCCTTCTAGTCTCAACTTAACCATAAGACGTCGCCCAACATGGCTGAACACGAACCTGTTAACCCGATGGCATCGCCGTCGCCTCAACCCGACATGACGAGAAACCGACTGCCTACGCTCTTTGAGGTTTTGAGTCGTCGTACTCTGCCTCCCGTTGACCTCTTCTCATTTTATATCTACATGCGCGATCAGCAGCGATCCGTTGATTACCTTGATTTTTGGTAAGCTCAATCAGAGCTTTGTTTCATGTGAATTTATCTGACATCATCAGGCTCGATGTTGCCCAGCACATGTCCCTATGCCGACATTATGTTCGCGAACTTCGACGATCCGTGCTTATTGGCACTCCTGAGGCGCAGTCCAAACGATCTTCAGCTATTCTAGAAAACATCGGCGACTTGGAACCCAGAGCTGCCGGCCCCTCTATGTACGCAACTGAGAAGGAGAAGAACCAGGATGCACAGATGTCAGCTTTCCTTAGAGAGGATCAAAGCCACGACTCACCTCAGAGTACCACTGCACCTATGCGACCCAGCCCCCAGTTCAGCAACTCCCACGATATCACCACCGAGTCCAACTCGCCCGCTCATACCGTTGCGCGACAGGACATCCGAGCTTCAGCGGAGAAGATTCTCTACACTTTCCTTCTGCCTGGTGCGGAGCGAGAGATCACCCTCCCCGGTTCTATCACTCAGGAAGTCACCACTGCCATCGAAGAGTATGGTCGCGATGATCCCGAAGTGTTTGATGTTGCCAAGGACTATGTTTTCCAGGCCATGGAGCGAGATGCTTTCCCCGGCTTTCTTCGAATGAAGGCTCTTGGCAATCTCATCCCACCCACTCTCATTATGCGACTCATCCTGGGACTCATCGCCATGTTTGCTGCTTTCTGGGCCTCATTTGTACTCATTTTCCTTGATTACTCCCGAACAACCAGATGCTGGGTAAGTACTTTACCACATTATACCCTTGAGCACATGCTAACAAAGATAGCTCATCCTGCCCTTCACTATCGGTGTCTATTTCCTTGCGTCTTACCAATACTCACTGGACCCTATCATGGCCCTGGTTGGTTACAGCGAGTACACTCCGTTCAACTTCTCCCGCATCCGTGAGCCCTACGTCCGTAAGCTCATCGCCAAGCGCGCCATCATGGTCTTGGCGGTGANCCCTGGTTGGTTACAGCGAGTACACTCCGTTCAACTTCTCCCGCATCCGTGAGCCCTACGTCCGTAAGCTCATCGCCAAGCGCGCCATCATGGTCTTGGCGGTGACTGTTCTCGTCGATGCCGCTCTTTGTGTTCTCTTCATTCTCGTTCCCGGAAAGCGTCTTTAAGCATATTTCTTCTTCACACAAAACTGCGTTCACTAATGCCGGCCATTACTGGGTCACTCGGATTTCTTTTTCAAAAGAAGTCATCTCCGCGGAATTTAATTGGGACATCATATCAATACTCACGACTGTAATGATTAGGGAGCCTTTGATTAGGCGGCGATATAAGTCCAGTCTCTTGATTGAGCGCGGGCGTTGCTTTCTGGAGGATTGGCGTACGGAAATCTACTGTTTATTCATCAAGGCTTATTTGTAGTTTAGCTATTCCCGGCCTAGACCACGATGTTTGTTCTCGTTTCTAGCCATGCATTTTTCTTTTCTCGTCTCTGACCTTGCCAGGTCAAGGGGGTTCCTACAGGGCTTGGGGCCCGTGGAATTCTTTAGGGATTTAGGGGCTAATAAAAGGCGTCGTTTCATCTAATATGTCATGGTTCTTCGTGATAGATATTTTATGAGTTCCAGTAATCGAGTTGTAAGCCTCGGATGATGCATAGGGCTCTCACAGCTTGCGCTTGCTTGCCCGTTTCTTCTCCTCCTCTGACTCATCCACATCCATGCTGTCGTTGTCCACCAAGCTGCCCACGTCCATGACAGATCGCTTGTTGAAGCCTCTTCTGGCCATCATATCCCTGGTCATGTTTGGTAAGTCGTACTTTCGTCCTCCGCTTCCCTCTTGCTGGTCGTTCATCAACTGCTGCAGCTTCTCGTCAGCGGCGCGCTGTTCACGTTGTCTTGCAGCGGCTGTAGTGCGGATCTCTTTGATCTGAAGTTCGAGGCCGCTAAGGGTGGTGGTGCAGCGATCAGACCATGTCTTGAGGGCAGCGGTCATGTCAGGTATCGCTCCAGGTGCGAGATCACGTAGGGGTGCAACGCTTGAGACTTGTACAGTAGCGCGAGCTGGGTCAAGAGTGGCATGAAGCAGACCAGCGTAGACCGCCGAGATCACCAAACTCTCCACTTCACGGGATCCAGGAAGATCCAGCGAGTCCTGTAGTGCGGCATACGAAAGGTTCTGTCGATCTCTGGCCAGTGAAAGTAGTGAAAGCTGGCGTAGCTTAGTAGCTTGGGCGTCTACAAGCTCTGGTAGGTCCGGTGTGGTTTTGTAAGAGGAGTATGTCCCGTAGGCAAATATTTGAAGGAGCGTGAGATGCGAAGCAAACTCGGAGTCGGCGAGGTTCTGGATGGCTGGTGTTTGGAGAAGCTCGCTGAAGAGGAATGTGTTTGGTGCTGATGTAGCTCTAGTGACAAGGTCGGCAGCGGCGCGAGGAGAGGTAGCTGACTTGCATAGGGCGAGGAAGGGCTGGCAAGAATTGTTAGCACTGGTCACGATAATTTTCTCATTTTAAGCATACCTCCAGCGCGTTGAGAGCCTTTGTCTGCTCCATGATGAGTTGTAGTTGAGGCTACAGCCTCGTGGGATGGTTTGACAAAGTTAAGAAGCTAAGTACGTCACGATGCGAAGCAAACTTGACGTAATGACGGTAAGGATCCCAGTATTGTTTTGGTCCCTTTTAAACCTTGTTGACTTCTTTCACTCAAGGGAAGAGTCTGCGAAATTGGCGATCGAAAGCCGTCAAAAGTAAGATGTAGATGAAGTTCAAGATGGGGTATGTTGGAGCTCCTACATGCAGTTCAATGTGAGGCTGGAGCAGGCAGCATGTGGCGGGCGCGGGGCCATGAGATCCAATGTGGGGTCCAACCCCCAGTTGGTATTTCTGTATCATAGCGTCTACCCTGTAGTCTCACATAGTCTCATGCTGTTAATCGATAACATGAATATTTATTCTTTTGTTACCAGGAATGTCGCTTGCCGTACATCCAGATCAATGTGAGGCACCTCATATCTGGCCTTCCCTGTCAGTGTTGGTGGTTTACGGCTTCATTGTTGTGCTACAACATTCGCTTTGTCATGTACGTGTAGTTTCAGTTGTCTGACAGTCCAGAAGGCATGCGAACAGGCATCATTTGCAATCCGAGAAAGTGACTGAAAGAATCACCAAGATAGATGCGACAAATAAATTGTTGGCCTGGAACATAACAGTAATCGTATTGGTCCCAGCATGATGTTTACACAGTTCAGCTACTGAAGAACACAAGGGCAAATGGCGCGTGGTCTATCGTCAGCAACGTGTCTAAGTTAAGCCACAGATCCCGCTGACGAGATTTGACATCCAAGTGCTGATGGGCTGTCAAAGACAGACATGCTGACTGCATACACAGTCTTTGGCCTTACCCGCGACACATTTTCACCATTTTGCAGAATGAACGATGGGAGACTCGAGCAGCTCAAAGTGAACGTCATATCGCGTCTTGCAGAACAGTAAGACATTCTGTAGAATAGAGTGTAAGTGACTTTGATATGAAACCCCTGGAAGAGTTGTGATCAAAAGCCTAAGGAGATTGGAAGACAGTTGGTAGCAAGTCAGAAGACAAGCTGAAGTCGTTGAATCGCCTAGTCTTCAAGTATGGTCCATTAGAATGAGAGCTTGTTGGACAGTTCAGGTGCTGAATGGTTGCGTCCCTAAAATGATCGACACTTGCACTCTTTGAGTACACGAGAGGCGCCATTAGCAGGGCCAGCTGATAAAAACCCATTGTACGTCAGCTCTGACCCGTGTAAGATGAGAAAGAAAGCAGGGCCAGGAATAGAGATTTAAGTATAATTATTAGCGACTTGCGCCTCAATGCAGTGCTTGCACGGATCTCACTTATCCATCCATCTTGTTCAGAGTGACAAACAGCAACCAACCGAACAAACCCAACTCAGGTTTCCTTGAGAGCGGAGCGTTATTCGCCCCTAGTCCTGCCAGTGTCTCAGGTTTCAGCACTTTTGGCCCCGAGCTCCCGTCCCTATTCATCTTCTCTCGGACCCTTCTGAAACATCCCTGCAAGCAAGAATTTCTGGTGCTTGAGAAGTCGCAGCTTTTCTGAAATCCCACCAACGAGAGCTGCTATTGCCGACTTGGGTGCTTCCGGAAACCGACCCCAAACTGGAATCTGACCGTTGCAGCCGCTGAGCCAAGAAGTGTTCCGAATGTGATGTTTTCTGGTTTTGCGCAAGTTTTCAAGGTGTTTCTCTCGCTAACTAATAGCAAAGTGAGTGTTTCTATATCTTCCCTCTTCCCCTGAATCCTCGTATCCTCGAAAGATAGATAAATCGCCGAGACGCCGTCTTGTGGATTCTTGTTCATGTCATGCCCTTCTATCCTGGCACTGGTGTCTGTTCTTTTTATTTTATTTTCTCGTACCCAAGCGGTAGTTCATTTCCAGTTCTTTTCTTTCGTCTAACTAAACGACAGAATACGAAAGATCAGCATTCCCACCTATTTACTTATCGATTGAATTGAAGCCGGTCTTCGTGGTCTTGGTGGCGCATTCATTATCAACCAGCATCCGTCAGCTGCTACTGTCACCTTCCGATCCAGTTGCCTCCGACTTCCCTTTTCAGCTTCTTACAGTATTCTTATCTCTTTTCCTTTCTGTTCATTCTGTCGAGCTGCTGCTCGCTTTATTATTCAACTCTCAATTTATCATACTAGCTTGAGATGGTTGTGGCTGGACGATCGAACTAGAAACCCGTTCATTCCATTATTAGCAACCGAACCAACCACCAAACCAGTCTAACCGCGGGAGTGAGACCAAGAACCAAGTGCCGTGTATCCCGCTCGTGAGCATTGATTTACAATCTTCAACAACCAAACCATCATATCCTGGATCGGCACACGGGAAATTCACGACCCTCGAGACGAGGCTCACGAGCCACAGTCTATCGCCATGGCTCCCTCCTATATTCAAGTCCCTCCTAGGGATAATGACAATGTCGCACTCTCCGTCCCCAGAAGCCCAGGCGCCGGCGCCCATTTCGCTACAACGACACTTCGCGTGGACGGCATGACGTGAGTACAAATGCAGCCCTATCTACAACTCTTCCCGGGCATCCCGAGACCCAGTAATGCGGTCTTTGCGGCCCCAATTAATGGAAAGAGTACGGACCATGATTAAGGATATAATGCTGACGCTCGTTCTTCTACAGGTGCGGCGCATGTACTTCTGCTGTTGAAGCTGGCTTCAAGGGTGTCGATGGTGTTGGAACCGTCTCAGTCAGTCTGGTTATGGAACGCGCAGTCATCATGCATGACCCTCAAGTTATCTCCGCCGGCGACATTAAAGAAATCATCGAAGACCGAGGATTTGACGCTGAGGTTCTCACGACCGACCTTCCCAGTCCTGTCACCAATCGCTTTACCGAGCACGACGACGACAATGACTTTATTACCACTACCGTCGCTATCGACGGCATGACATGCGGCGCCTGCACATCGGCTGTAGAGGGTGGCTTCAAGGACGTTCCCGGTATCAAGACTTTCAGTATTTCCCTGCTCTCCGAACGAGCCGTTATCGAACACGATCCCGATCTCCTTACAGCTGAACAAATTGCCGAAATCATCGAAGACCGCGGTTTTGATGCTACAATTGTTGATTCCGGCAAGGTAGTAGCCGACAAGTCTGGAAAGGACGCTGGTGACGTTGGAAACATCGCCGTAACGACTGTTGCTATTGAAGGCATGACATGTGGTGCTTGCACATCAGCTGTCGAGGGTGGATTCAAAGGCGTGGATGGCGTTCTCAAGTTCAACATCAGTCTGCTCGCGGAAAGAGCCGTTATCACACACGATGTCACCAAGCTCTTGCCGGCACAAATAGCAGACATAATCGACGACCGAGGATTTGATGCGGAGATTCTTTCTACCCAGGCGGTAACCGACCATCAAAGCGGGTCATCATCTACCGCACAGTTTAAAGTCTATGGCGTGCCTGATGCGGCTGCAGCAGAAAACTTGGAGGCTGCGTTGGCGGCCATGCATGGCGTCGATTCAGTTTCGTTGAGCCTGGCTTCTTCGCGCCTCACAGTTACTCATCAGCCGGGTGTCATTGGTCTGCGCGGCATCGTTGAAGCCGTCGAAGCTCAAGGATACAACGCGCTCGTCGCTGACAACCAGGACAACAACGCACAGCTCGAGTCACTTGCGAAGACAAGAGAAATTGGTGAATGGCGAACGGCGTTCCGAACATCATTGGCTTTCGCCATCCCCGTTATGATCCTGAACATGATTTTGCCCATGTGCGCACCGTCTCTCGATTTCGGAAAGCTTGAGTTAATTCCTGGATTGTTTCTTGGCGATATTATTTGCTTGGTCCTTACGATACCCGTTCAATTCGGCATTGGAAAGCGCTTTTTCGTTTCAGCATGGAAATCACTCAAGCACCGCTCTCCAACGATGGATGTCCTTGTTGTCCTTGGTACATCTTGTGCCTTCTTTTTCAGCATTCTGACAATGCTAGTTTCACTAATAGCGCCTCCTCACAGTAGGCCGAGCACCATTTTCGATACCAGTACTATGCTTATCACCTTCGTCACTCTGGGTCGTTACCTTGAAAGCAATGCCAAGGGTCAGACCTCTAAGGCTCTTTCTCGTCTGATGTCTCTTGCGCCTTCTATGGCTACTATCTACGTTGATCCAATTGCTGCCGAGAAGGCTGCTGAAGCATGGGGCAAGGACCCCAGTACCCCAAAGACCCCCAGAATGGGAGGCTCAGCACAAGAGGAGAAAAGTATTCCCACCGAACTTTTGCAACTAGGTGACATTGTGATCCTTCGACCTGGTGATAAGCTCCCTGCCGATGGTGTCCTGGTTCGAGGCGAAACATTTGTCGATGAGAGTATGGTTACTGGTGAAGCGATGCCTGTTCAGAAACGGGTAGGCGACAACGTCATTGGCGGAACTGTCAATGGCGATGGTCGAGTAGACTTCCGAGTCACCCGGGCTGGTCGTGATACTCAGCTCAGTCAGATTGTCAAGCTTGTGCAAGATGCGCAGACTACACGCGCACCAATTCAGCGACTTGCCGACACTCTCGCCGGCTACTTCGTCCCCATGATTCTCATTCTCGGCCTCTCCACATTCCTCTGCTGGATGGTTCTCAGCCACGTGCTTTCAAACCCACCCAAGATCTTTCTTCAAGATTCAAGTGGCGGCAAGATCATGGTCTGTGTTAAGCTTTGCATCTCCGTCATCGTGTTTGCGTGCCCCTGCGCCCTGGGTCTAGCTACACCCACTGCGGTCATGGTTGGTACTGGTGTCGGCGCCGAGAATGGTATCCTGATCAAGGGTGGTGCTGCTCTCGAAAGAACTACAAAGGTGACACAGATTGTCCTCGATAAGACCGGTACTATTACCTACGGCAAGATGAGTGTTGTTGAGTCAGCCCTCGAGGCTGGTTGGTCTGATAACGAGTGGCGTCGTCGACTGTGGTGGGCCATTGTTGGTCTTTCTGAGATGGGTAGTGAACACCCTGTAGGCAAGGCTATTCTTGCCGGAGCCCGTCGCGAACTCGATATTGGGATTGATAGTGCCATCGAAGGAAGTGTTGGCGAGTTCAAGGTCACTGTCGGCAAGGGCATCAACGCTCTAGTCGAACCCGCATCGGCTGTTGACCGTAACCGTTATCGCGCACTGATCGGTAACGTCGCCTTTCTGCAGAACAACGGTATTGAGGTTCCAGAAGATGTTGTTGAGATTTCTGAACGTGTGGACTCTGGCCCAAACAAGACCGGCAAGGGACCTGCAACTGGCACCACTTACATCTTCGTGGCTGTCGATGGTAAATACAGTGGCTATCTCGCTTTGGCCGACTCTATCAAAGAGGGCGCAGCTGCCGCCATCTCTGTCCTTCACAAGATGGGTGTCAAGACTGCCATTGTCACTGGTGATCAGCGATCCACCGCTCTCAGTGTCGCTGCTGCTGTAGGAATCCCACCCGAGAATGTTTATGCAGGCGTGAGCCCCGACCAGAAACAGGCTATCGTCAAGCAGATCCAGTCACAAGGAGAGGTTGTCGCCATGGTTGGTGACGGTATCAATGACTCTCCTGCGCTTGCAACCGCAGATATTGGTATCGCCATGGCCAGTGGTACAGACGTCGCCATGGAGGCTGCCGACCTAGTGCTCATGCGCCCAACAGACCTGATGGACATCCCTTCGGCGCTGAACCTCGCCCGCTGCATCTTCCGCCGCATCAAGCTGAACCTGGCTTGGGCGTGCATGTACAACGTCGTCGGTCTACCCATCGCTATGGGCTTCTTCCTCCCCATTGGCTTCCACATGCACCCCATGATGGCTGGTTTCGCCATGGCGTGCAGTAGTGTCAGTGTCGTTGTGAGCAGTCTTCTTCTCAAATTCTGGAAGCGACCTCGCTGGATGGATGAAGCTGCTGCAGAGCAACGCGGCGGTCTTCACTGGAAGAGCGGAAGAGGCATCATCGGTTGGGTGCGAGAGATGCTGGGCAAGAGGAGGGCTAAGAAGGAGGAGGGATACGTGCCCTTACAAAACCTGGATTCGGATGCATAAATTTCATTTTGTTCAGCGGCGGAGTCATGATGGTGTAGTATATAATGCCGTCTTCAGTTGTATATCAATGATATCCTAGAGTGAATATAAGAGCATATTGACATACTCGTTGGCCATCACTCATGAAGATTAACGAGCCATTGGGGTTTTCAAGCGGCCATGAGACCTTTTATGATAACTTTGCGACACCTAAATGAAGGGCGTCCTCGGCCTTTCTCGCGGTCATCATGTGTTAGTCGTATGTTTGGCAGTTCTCGATAACGCAATTCTGGTTTGCATCCTGAACACCCTAACACGTCTGATGATGCCATCTCATGATCTAGATAGATCCTGCCTGAATCGCAATTGCCTTTGACAGCCCACTGAATTTGACAGAGCCCAAATGTGTCTATTGCTGCGCATGTTCATGTTGATGGCTATCTGAAAGTCACCGCAGGAGAGCATTGCCTCCCTTTGACCGGAAAGCTACCTCTAGTTCAGGTAGTGATCGAGAACTAAGGGTGAACGGCAAACGGAATGTCGATAGTCTAGACAGGGAGGATGAGCCAGTTATAGGACGATAAGTGAGACTAGAAACAATGAGAGTCTCAAAAAGTTCAAGACACCAGGGTCTTACAGTACCACATATCTGGAGAAAATGAGCATCGGCGGTTCTCAGACTAGACGAGATTGGCGTTGCAATAGAGTTGGCAATAAGGCTGCAGGATCGTCACTTATTAACTCGACTACAACCAGTCACAGTTGAATATAGATAGATACTATAGTACGTAACAATCATACTTCTATTTGACAAATGTTACAGTACAGCAGTTGGCAGCATTGCACCACACAACCTGTCAATGCACAGCTACCTACACAAGGGTTGTCGGGCTTCTGTAAGGGACACAACGACGCCATTCGACTCCTCAAAGAGGCTGAGACGCCTTCAAGACCATTGCGTTCAGAGACATAGACTGAGTCTGTCTATGAACAGACACGGATAGCTTCATGTCCGAGCTGTTGTGACAGACTGATAACGCTCAGGGGCTTTGATTGTCGTTTCGCTGGAATTCTGATACCGCCAAGACTGTTATTGGCTTTGTGGTGGGTTTGCAATTGTCTATTTGATCCGCTGGACGTCGCTGATGGATGGAGCTTGTAGGATATGAAAAATGGATAACGGCGCGGATCATTCCAGTGACTTTGGTATTCTATTCGCCAAGACTGTTCAAACCGGTTGAGGGCGCTTGGGTTTGAAACGACGCGCCATCTTTGATCATCGGTTGGAATAACGTGCAAGCAACCGCCTTACCGTCTCCTTTATTGAATTAAGGATGAGGAAGAGGCGCAGCTATTACTGCGGGTGATTGCATGTCTCTATTCAAACATGTAGTCTTTGTTAGATTGCATGTATTTGCTAAGTTCGCTTCCTGATTAGGACCTCAATACGATCGTCAGATACGAAACCACAGCTTGTGTTGGATGCGTAAGCTCGGGTTCTATTAACAGCGTCCTGCAGAAGAAATACTCTCGAGTACTGCCAATTATATTCCACGGCATTTCGAATATGCTGAAGAATTGTGTAGTTTCGACCCATTTCCCCCTTGGCCTACGTAACTATGTATTGCGCGTTCTGTGATAGGCGACAGATTGCCTGGTTCTTGGCCAGTTTCACGACAACGCGGCTTAACGCGTACGGCACCGAGGTAAGTGGGAGATAGGTACCTACAATATACCTACGTAGCACGTAAAAGCATGTGCGGATATAACAAGAACTTTACTTTAGCTACGGAAATGACGTGCCTTTTTCTCGCTTGTCATGACTAGAGATTGGGTTGAGTCCGCATGAGATCCGTGCAGCAAGGTCTTCCGGCACTTAATTACCTACTGTATGTATAGAGTATGTATGCAGTAAATCGATACTTTTACAGAGACCTGGCAGGACCTTGGTAGAGTTCATTATGCTGGAGTCTCGGATATCCACTTGTAACCGGGTGTCCCATATGAATATTGAAAAATGCCTGAAAGTCAATAATCTATCTGCGCCGAGCCTAGTCTTGTCTGCTGAACTGGGGACTTGATTCAATTCTTGACGCCTCCTTCGTTAGTTTAGACAATTCGCCCTATCGTCGTCCAATCCGGAGACTTGCTAGAATTGTCAACACGGGGCGTTATGATTGGTTTGCCATGCACTATTGCTGGCTTTCCAGATGGAGGGATACCCCCGCCCCCTTTTTGATTGCACTACGAATTGAGAAGATTCAGCTCGTTGGAAACCCCTGGTCTTGAGTTAAAGGGACGGTAAGATCGCGTTCCAAAGGACGCCGGAAAGAGGGCAATGATGCATGTTGACAGCCCTAGATGCTGCACCTCAGCCCCTTTTGTGAATGTTGTCGTTGTTGAGTGAATTGAGTTTTTGTGACACGTTGGTTCTCGAGAGGAAACAGTCCGAAAATAATCGATCTACAACGGTTGAATAGTGGAGTGGGCATCCATCCATTGGATCCGACAACCTTGTTTACCTACCTACAGAACTCTATACCTATTTCTACGGTCATGAATAAACCCGACATTAGCTGTGTCAGTATAGACTATTTAGCTTCGATAGTTTATTTCAGTAGTGATCAGCTTAATTTCCTTGCATGAAAGAAGAGCCCTCCTACTTGCATACGGTAGTACTGTAATCGAGGCTTTTTTTTTTCTGCTGCTGAATCTGCTCGTAGTTTCGCCAATGCTGACAGTTGTTCACTAAATCTTGACACAGCCGCCACAGGTACTTTGACACAGTGTATATCCAGGTACATTCCGCCTAGTGGCAGCCCCCACCTCCACTTTCCAGGCCAAGGACCCCCCGCCATTGAACCAACTGAAGCCCGAAAGTGCCCGCAATGATGATGGCTTCCACCATAATCGTTCGGAATACCCATGAGGAAGGAAGGTACCGACGAAACAAGTACAGTAAGCCTACAATCCTTTTTGGGCTTCCTTCCATCCCTAAATCATTCCTCCCTTTTTCACTCACCTCCGATAAATTTCATCCTTTGTGTACTATTAACCCTTGCTTCTTCCTCCTTTTTATTGAATTCCTCCAAATCTCTCTTCTTCCTAAGTATTCTTCTTCCTCTTTTTTTGCTACGTAACAAACGCATTTCAAGAGTTATCAGTGCTTGCAGTACGACCCAGGTACTTTGTTGTCCGTGCCTTGTTTGGTCATTCCCATCTGGTCTCCATCTTCATCTCCCTGTCTGGGTCCAATCGCTCGCTTTCGTCCAATCCATACCTTACCCATTCACTAAACTTATTACTCGCGTCTCCGCCCCCTTCTCCCTTGGGTCGGCCCCTGTATTTTCTTCGCTTCCCATTCTCCCGTGTTACATTTCCACTTTGCAACTACAATTACCACTTCAACCACGGCTCGGCCACAACCTTTATCTGCATCGCATCTCGTTGTCAAACGACTGTGCTTGTGGATTACTTAGTCGACTCGTCATTATCTGACTCAAAGCGGCTCTTGGTTATGCTTGACGTTCGACGATAGCATCCATTACGACATCTCTTTATACTTAGATCCACCAAGCCAACATTCGCATCCCCGCGAAAACGAAAACCGGCGCATACCACAATACCAACCATGTCTTCCCGTCCGCACAACGAGGAGCCTCTCCCGCTCCTCTCCGCCGAGGAGAGAGATCGTGATATGAAGGGTGAACTCGATGTTGAGGGCGCCGCTGGTCGCGCCGAGCCTCCCAAGAACAATAACCTCGAGCACGAGTACTCCATCCCCAGTACCGTCAAGTTCGCATGGCTCGGAACCTACTTCTTCTTCTCTCTGCTCTTGACTCTCTACAACAAGTTGGTACTTGGAATGGTAAGTTATCAATCATCACTGTATATGTATGTTATTCACGAGCCCATGCTGACATGCGATTCGTCCAGTTCCACTTCCCATGGCTCCTGACTTTCCTCCACGCCTCTTTCGCCAGTCTCGGTACCTATGTCATGATGCAGATGGGTTACTTCAAGCTCTCCCGGCTGGGACGCCGTGAGAACCTCGCTCTCGTTGCTTTCAGCGCTCTGTTCACCGCCAACATCGCTGTCTCCAACCTGTCTCTGGCCATGGTTTCTGTTCCCTTCTACCAGACCATGCGCATGCTGTGCCCGATCTTCACCATTCTCATCTACCGCGTCTACTACGGCCGTACCTACAGCACCATGACCTACCTCTCTCTCCTGCCCCTCATTATCGGTGCTGCCATGACTACTCTCGGTGAGATGAGCTTCACTGATGCCGGTTTCCTCCTCACCATTCTCGGAGTCGTCCTTGCTGCTCTTAAGGTATGCCCGTAATCGTGACTTCAAAATGATTAATACTGACCACGATACAGACTGTTGTCACCAACCGATTCATGACTGGCTCTCTCGCTCTTCCTCCGATTGAATTCCTCCTCCGCATGTCTCCCCTCGCCGCCCTCCAGGCCCTGGCGTGCGCCACTGCCACCGGTGAAGTCAGCGGCTTCCACAAGCTCATCTCCTCCGGAGACGTCTCTCTTCCTCCCGCTTTCGCCTCGCTCTTCGGTAACGGTTTCCTCGCTCTGCTCCTCAACATCTCGTCTTTCAACACCAACAAGCTTGCTGGTGCCCTGACCATGACTGTTTGCGGTAACCTCAAGCAGTGCTTGACCGTCGCCCTCGGTATCTTTCTCTTCGATGTGACTGTCGACCTGCTTAACGGTGCTGGTATGGCCGTCACTATGCTTGGTGCTGCTATCTACAGCAAGGCTGAGCTCGACAACAAGAACCGAAAGAGCCAACAAGCTGCCGCCGCCGCCTACAAGCCTGTCGAGCAGCAGTCCCGATAAAATGGGTGCTCTGTTGACATTCTGATGTTCTCGTTTTTTATACATGAACTTTTTATAGACGAACGGGCGAGTTGAGACAGGTAATGGCGAATTACTTCTTTTTTTTTGGCGTCTTGCTTTGCTTCTTGGGGTAGCATGGATCGATCTCGGCCAAAGTTCTGTAATACTTCATATGCAGAGGTTCCCCGCAGGTTCGCTCATCGAAGCAAGAAAGGGGAAGGATTGGAGACCAAGGGATGTTATTACTATCATGATCATGGGCTATGGGTTTTTCGAAAATATGCAGGTCCAGGTTCGTTGTGGCCTTTTCTATACAACTTTGGTTGTTTCAATTTTCTTGACTAGGGTTTGCATTTCCAGAGTAAAAATAGATGCTCTACATTAATGCCTGCGTTGCCGTATCTGTACTTGAATCATGTATTATTATGTAACAACGTTGAAGAAAACCATTTTATTTATGAAGATCGCTCTTCACTAGATGAGTGGCTGCGAGCCCTTGTGGACAGAGGTCTAGTCTAAGAGACAACCAACACCCTTTTAAACTTTGCAACATGATTAACAGTCTTGACAAAAACCACCATATGTAAACCATTGAACGCCATGCTATGCTAGTAGATTCGAAAACAAGGGCCTTCTGTCTTCAGATATCCTCGTGTACAATCGAAACGTCGGGCAGATCCTTTCTCTGTAATGCCCAGATGCTCTTGTGAACGTCTTCAAAAGATGCGTTGGCTTGCAATCCAAGCGTTTGAGCAAGGATTTCGAGATCGCTTGGTGGCAGTACAGTCTGCTCCATGCTATCACCAAGAACCGGCCCGGTGATGATCCGATTGACGCCAGTACCTTTGGCCTTGTTAAGCATACCAAAACGGATGCCTACTTCAGCTGTGGTGACCATGATACTCATGATGATGAGAACAATAATGATCCAGGTAATGTAGCTCATCTTGGCGTCTGCGACAGAGTCGGATAGTATCTCGGCAAGATCCAGGAAAACACGGCAGCGCTCGTTGAGGACCTTGATACGAGGATCGATCTCAAGATATTCGCGAATAGCGGCATACAGAGGGTGAAGAGTTGGTTCAGACTCCCAGAAGAAGTTGGGCACATCAAGAATATTGGAGGCTACATAGAGGTTAGAACTGTATAAAATGAATTGCTAGGTGTGACTTACAGAGGTTGATATCGACACGGCTTCTGAAGAGTTTACCGAGCATACGCACAATTTCAGTGCGGGTCATCTTGAGCTCTCCTGTCAAGGCGAGCGTCTTGGGCACATGCTGTGCATCCAGCATAGTCTCACTCATGCGCTCTTCAAAGAAACACAAGCGCGTACTCTGAGCGATAGCATGACTGATGGTGAGCTTGATCATGTGGTCAGATCTTGGTAACAAAGTAATCATATCGTTGAAGATGCGCGGACGCTTTATGTCGGCGCTGTATTCAAAGTGGAACTCCTCTGTCTCGTAGTCTTCCTGGTCAAGAGGTCGGGTGAGAAGGCTGGTAGCGCCGTTCTCTACAGCATCGGCATCGGCGAAAGTCAGGTCGGCGAGAATGTCCTTCTCTTGGTGTTCGGTGAAATTCCAGAATACAACCACGCCGTAGGAGTAGACGAACATCTCTGCGAAGTTCTTTGCGTCGGGCGCAAGTCGGTTCATTGACGAGACGTCATCGTCGTGATGGAAGGGGTTGCTGCGCTCAGGTGTCGAAGGGCGTTCAGTGAAGTGAGAAGGCATCCCATGGCCGCGCTCAGGACTAGGGTGTTCGTATGCGTCGTCCTCGAAGTAGCCCTCATGGTGATCTCGCTGCTCGCTGCGCTCAATTTCCAGATCAAGTACAGTCTTGCCAGTTCCAGGAGTTTTCAGAATAGGTCGACTTCGCACACGGGTGCCATCGGTACCATTGAGTAGTGGTAGAGCGTAGATGACGTAAAGACAATCGTCGTAAATTTTGGTCTTTGCTTCGTGCTTCTTACGCAGGAATTCGGCAGTTGGCTTGATCTTGTAGGCCTGCGCAGTGCAATAGGCTGTCAATCTGCTGACCTTGTCCGTTCTTTGCGTCTTGGATAGCCTCTCGGCAAAACTCTTGCCACGAACACCACCCCGTTTCTTAAGCACATCTAGCTCTTCATCCTTCAATGGGCGATTCTCATCGTCGTGTACGTGGCGCGCGAGCACCGACTCACTCTCAATTTCCTCATCGACGTCATCGCCATGATCTTCTGCTTCCGGGAGAAGGACCAGTTTTTCGCTAATCTTTGTTGTTCTCGATGGTATCTGCTGGCCGGTACGTGATTGACCATTTGGTAGACCGCCCGATGAGACTCGGCGACTCAGGGCACTGCCCGAAGGGCCTGGATGTCGTCCTGGAGGTAGGGCTGCTGGGCCTGGGGGACCGCGCGGTTGGCCTGATGGGATCTGTGAATTGTATTGGAGAACATTGTCGACGGTCATGAATCGCATTGGTGCTTGGGAACCGGGAGCGCCTGAACCGGTATCTTGTCGCTGAAGAACTCTTCTTTGAGATTGTCTCTGTCTCGCATCCGTAACCTAGACGGCGTTAGCATGATTGGGCGACGCGCAGATATGACGATAGTAAGTACCAGGACGGATGGACGTTGTTTGGAGCTCATGACGGCTGCTACTGAACCAGAATTATTACGCGACTGGGTAGAATAATACGCAGCGAAATAGACGAGTAGAAGCAATTGAGTCCAATAGCTAGTCGCGGTCGGGAATGGACAAAAGAAGTCAAAGTCGGGTTTACAAGGGTCGAATGGAAGCCTCAAAAAGATTCGAATGATTCTGGGCCGATGGGTCAGTAGCTCGGGCCAGTTGCTTTGCGTAGGTCTTGGACTGGCTTTGGCTTTGGCTTTGGCTTTGGTGCTGATGACCTCATAAAGCCCCACTGAACCATAGCGTACCTATCAAAGCTTCGTCTCTAAGGTAGGTAGGTTGTGCTGTAGTCAGTCCACAGAGTCCGTTACTGTACCACAAGCTACCTAAACTTAGGTTTTCTTGTCTCTTTTTAGGTAGTGTAGATTGGTGATTGACATGTGAGCTCACCACTCAAAATACGAGACGCAACCATCCATTGTTTACCTTTCCATTAGAGTTTGGGTTTGCCGAATTGGTGCAAGGCAGTGCTGTGTTTGGCACATTGAGATGAATGTCGAATCTATTCGGTTGGTGACTTACTACGTAAACCGTTCCAGTATTACACACATCGCCTTTTTTTTTTGTGTGCCTGTATTTTCGTGTTACCTCTAACGTTACAATCCGAGCATGATCTGCCAGATATCTACTAACTTTCCGTTTCGAGCTGGTCTTTTGTCGTATATGAGGATGTTTACTGGCCAAGCTACGCAGGACAGTATTGACAGAATAAATTGAAGCCAAGAGTGGATTCATGCGATTTTGATCTAACGTTAGACGACGACTAGCCTTATGATGAGCTCAAAGCATCCACTATATTGTGTGCGTGTGTTTTGATTGCCGACGATAATCTGGAGAGCTCTTCGATTAAAGATCTGCAGGGAGAAGAGGTATCTTGTGATTTACCTATGGTGAAAATACACAACCTATTATGTATCAATGTACCCGAGCCTATCCTTCGAGGATCGTTATTCTTTTCAGTTAAATGCAAACAAGAGAACAACAGTGTGAAAAACAATACATAGCGCATAGAGATAGTTTACTGTATTCTTGCTTGCCCGCATAAATCTAACGATATTGAACACATGAGAGATAGACTACACAAGGATGAGGAAGACATAAAAGCGGACCATGAGCCTCAAGTCGCCAATCGGGGCCAGACACGGGAAGCGGTTGCTGGGCGGTTGCCAGTTGTTTTGTTTACTACGGTAAATCCAACGCCCCGCCATGGATCGGATGGCCTTGCTACCTACCTTGACTGTACTATACTATGGGACTCCCGTATGTTCATTTTCTTGGGCATAAACTTGACTGATTTACTGTGATTGTCACTGACTGTATTTGCATTGCAACGGCACAGCACAGAACATCATTTCAGTTACTTTGGCATTTTTTTTTGTCTCTTGACAACGCACTTGACTGTGGTGTTTGTCTGCATCCATTAATTCCTCCTCCGCCTTTTTATTGTCTTGCTTTGAATCATAAAGATTCCTCGCGCCACGCACCATTGCTTGACACAGTCATAGTCACTTCCATTCTGACGAACTGAGCAACGCTCGAAACAATGCGTTAACGTCACCGACAAAAGGTGGATTTTACTACGTTCCTAAGCAGAGACATAGACAAGAGTTCGCGGCTTGGCCAGCGACTCCCCTCTTAAGAATTCACAATGTCGTCCCGTACTCATTACTTCCAAACTCAACACCAAACTCGGAGCCAAGCGCCATCGCAACCGCTTCCTCACCAGCATCTGCGACCCCATCGCCAGTCACACACCATCGACTTTGCTTCTAATTCAAACATCTCGCCCGCCCTTCTCAATCGCTTCCCTTCGACAACATCATCCTCCGCTTCATCGGGCTACTCCCACGCTTCCGACCACAGCCTCAACAGTCAATATACCTCTGCTTCTAGTTCGGCTGGCTACGGTGCCACGGTGCATGGCCACAAACGAGCCCAGAGCGATGTCAGAGCAAGAGCAAAGACCTTTGAGACCGGGGAAAATATGACCTCAAAGAAGCCTTCAAACAACATCTACAGCTCAGCTCGACATTCTCTCCGCCCACTCCCACAAGCTCCTGCAGGCACGCCGCCTGGGACACCACCACATGCATCGCGCCATGATCGCACTAAGAGTGTAGACATTGGCAAGCTGTCCATGTCCCATATGGATGGTCACACCTCACCGACAAAAGGATCACCGACCAAGACCTCGCCAGTCAAGACATCTTCACCTTCTCGCCCTCTGCCGATGCGGCCAAACTCGATGCTTCTCACTCGATCCGACTCGTTCCTCCCTCAAGAGGCCACACTATCTCCTTCATCCCCTCACCATCATGTGCATAGCACGCACATCGCTCGTGATGAGCTAGAAGGCCTGGGCAAGTCCTCAACAAGTCAATTAAGGACACTTTCGCGTCTCGTTTCATCTGATTCACCGGAAGACTTCACCATCACTTCACCTACGCAGGAAGTTGTTGGATTGCGCGGTCGACGCAGATTGCAACGAGCAGACAGAAGTAACACCGGTCAAAGTCAAAAGAACACTGGCTACAGCTGGGAAGGTCGAAATTGGATGGACAAACAGCGCCAATTCCTCCAAGCCTACGAGTACTTATGTCATATTGGTGAGGCTAAGGAATGGATAGAAGATGTCATTCACAAATCCATACCGCCTATCGTTGAGCTCGAGGAAGCACTTCGTGACGGTGTCACGCTCGCAGAAGTAGTCGAGTCACTCAACCCCGATAGGCGATATCGAATCTTCCAACATCCCAAACTCCAGTATAGGCACTCAGATAATATTGCCATCTTCTTCCGTTACCTAGACGAAGTAGAACTGCCCGACCTGTTCCGCTTTGAGCTGATCGATCTATACGAGAAGAAGAACATCCCCAAAGTCATCTATTGTATTCATGCTCTCAGTTGGCTTCTTTTCCGCAAAGGAATAGTTGACTTCCGTATAGGCAACCTTGTTGGTCAGCTCGAGTTCGAGCACCATGAACTGGAAGCTATGCAAAAGGGTCTCGATAAACTCGGCGTGACAATGCCCAGCTTCGGGAACATGAGTGCTGACTTTGGTGTTCCCGAACCGGAGCCAGAGCCTGAGGAGACTGAAGAAGAGAGGATAGACAGGGAATTGAAGGAGAACGAAGAGTCCATCGTCGATATGCAAGCACAAATCCGAGGTGCTTTACTTCGGGTCAAGCTTGGTGATACGATGCAACAGCTCTGGGACGAGGAGGAGTGGTTGATCGATCTGCAATCTCGCATTCGAGGTGATTTCACCCGACAGGTCATGGATTATCGACTACAAATGAAGCGCTTTGCTATTCAACTGCAGAGCTCAGCACGTGGATTCTTGGCTCGAAGGAGATTGGATCGCCGCGACCAGATATTGGAGGCTCTCGAGCCTGATATTCTGGAGTTGCAAACCATGATTAGGGCTAACAAGGTCCGAAACCAGGTACGAGACATGACTGCTCAGCTTGCGAAATGTAGAGGACCCATTCGGGAGATCCAGGCAATCTCCAGGGGCTTTTTGGCCCGCAAGAGTCATGTTGCACAATATAAAGAGACGAAGGAGTCGTCTGGTATGGTCGAGCAGTTGCAAGCAGCAGTCCGTGGAGCGTTGCTACGAGGCAAAGTCGGCCAGGACCTTGAAGATCTGGAAATGCAAACCCCTGCGATTGTTGACCTGCAGGCGGCGGCAAGGGCATTGCTGACTAGAAATCAGGTCAACCGCGAGTTGTCCCATCTGAAGTCCTCTGGACCCAAGTGGGAGAAGCTCCAGGCTTTCGCTCGTGGTTTCCGCGCTCGCCAGGACGACAAGGCTCTGCGATCTGAGCTCAACAAGCATGTTCCTGATATCGAGCAACTTCAGGCTCTAGCGCGTGGACTTGCCACTCGTCAAAACGACCAAGCACTACGAGCTGAACTTAATGAGCACGCTCCAGCCGTAGAGCGACTTCAAGCTTTCGCCCGTGGCCTCCGTGCCCGTCAAGAGGACAAGGCCCTGAGATCAGAGCTCGACAAGCACACTACCGATGTGGGACAACTCCAGGCCTTCGCTCGCGCCGCCGCTGTGAGGAGAGATGTTGCCGATACTCTTGATGCTCTCAAGGAGAATGAACCCGCAGTCGTTGACCTTCAAGCTCTGATCAGGGCCATGATCGAGCGACAGCGAGTCGGAGCTATTTTGGAGCAACTTGAAGAGCAAGAAGCCCAAGTCACAACTCTTCAAAGTAACATTCGAGGATTCCTGTACCGCAAGCAGCATGAAGCTTTCCTCGAGGAGCTTGAATCCCACGCTCCTCAAATTGTGGATCTTCAAAGTATTCTCCGAGCCATGATGGAGCGTGCCAGAGTCGAGGACATTATGGCCGAGCTGGAGCAAGAGGAGGAATCTATCGTCGCTTTCCAAGCCGCAGCCAATGGCTTCATCGTCAGGGCTCGATTTGAGGAGAAGAAGCGCTTCTACAACGAGAACATGCAAAAGGTCATCAAGATCCAGAGCTTTGTTCGCGCCAAGGTTCAGGGAGAGGCTTACAAGAGCTTGACCACCGGCAAGAACCCTCCTGTGAACGCTGTCAAGAACTTCGTCCATCTTCTCAACGATAGCGATTTTGATTTCAACGAGGAAATCGAGTTTGAGCGTATCCGCAAGACTGTTGTCCAACAGGTCCGACAAAACGAGATGCTTGAGAACTACATTGACCAACTTGATATCAAAATTGCTCTTCTGGTCAAGAACAAGATCACTCTGGACGAAGTTGTTAGGCATCAGCACAACTATGGAGGCAACTCCATGCACTTCATTGCCAACAGCTCCATGTCCTCCGCCAACCAGTTCGATCTCAAGGCGCTCAACAAGAGTTCGCGCAAGAAGCTTGAATCTTACCAACAGCTCTTCTTCAACTTGCAAACGCAGCCACAATACCTCGCCCGCCTCTTCAAGCGCATCCGCGAGCAAGGCACTGCCGAGAAGGAGTGCAAACGTATCGAGTTATTGATGATGAGTCTCTTCGGATATGCCCAAAAGCGACGAGAGGAGTACTATCTGCTCAAGTTGATCGCCCGATCCGTCCGTGAGGAGATTTCCTGCGCACGAGACGTCCAAGACTTCATCCGCGGTAACTTCTTCTGGTCCAAGCTACTCAACAACTACACCCGCTCGCCTCGAGACCGCAAGTACCTTCGTGACCTCCTGGGCCCTCTGATCCGAGACAATATTGTTGAAGATCCTGCTCTTGACCTCGAGAGTGATCCCATGCAAATCTACCGATCAGCCATCAACAACACCGAGCTGGCTACTGGTCGACCCGACCAAAGGCCACTTGATGTCCCTCGTGAGGTCGCTATCCGCGATCCCGAGACACGGCGCCTTTTCATCGATCACTTGCGTGATCTTCGAGAAATTTGCGACCAGTTCTTCCTTGCCCTCGAAGACTTCTTGCACAAGATGCCATATGGCCTTCGATTTATTTGTAACCAGATCTTCGAGAACCTCCGACAACAGTTCAAGCGAGAGCCTCCAGAGAACCTGCTGCAAGTAGTTGCCAACTGGCTTTGGCGATTCTACTTGCAACCAGCTGTTATTGCCCCTGAGAATGTCGGTGTCATCGAGAAGTCTCTCAGCCCCCTACAAAAACGAAACCTCAGCGAGGTCGCCAAGGTCATCAGCCAAATTGCCACTGGTCGACCATTCGGTGGTGAGAACGTATACTTGCAGCCCCTGAACGCCTTTGTTGCTGAGTCCGTCGAGCGTCTCCTTCAGATCACTAGCGATCTGATTGCGGTGCCTGATGCTGAAAGAACATTCGACATTGACGAGTTCAACGACCTTTACGCCAAGAACAAGCCTACTCTGTACATCAAGATGACAGACGTCTTCTCCATCCATAACCTGGTAGCTGCTGAGCTTCAGACAATGTGCCCCAACCGTGACGATGTTCTGCGGGAGATCATGCACGATCTTGGAAGCGCTAAGAGCAACGAGAACGAGATGAATGCCGCCGGCTCTTCGGATATTCACATGTTCTTGACACCTAAGCTCCATGAGACTGACGACCCTGAGGCCGATGTCAAGGCGCTATTCATGGAGACGAAGCGATGCGTGCTGTACATTATTCGCGTGCAGACCGGTGCCAACCTTCTCGAAATCCTTGTCAAGCCCATCACTCCCGAGGATGACCACAAATGGCGTATGCTTCTCCACGACGAGTTCTCTGTTGGAAGCAACACTCGTGGTGCCTACTCAGATGCTAACATGATCGATGTGACACGCATGTCATACCAGGAACTCAAGCGCACTGCCCTGGAGAACATCATGCGTCTTGAGAAGCTGGGTCGTATCACCAAGCACAACTACTACCAAGATGTGCTCAATGCCATTGCCCTTGACATTCGCACCAAGAGCCGCAGAAGGGTTCAGCGACAGCGAGAATTGGATGGTGTCCGTATGACATTGAGCAACTTGCACGAGAAGGCCAAATATCTTGAGCAACAGCGTAAGAGTTACGACGATTACATCGAGTCCGCAATGGCAACCCTGCAGAACAAGAAGGGGTAAGTAAATTCCCACACCCACAGTGATACAATGACTAACCGTTTCAACAGTCGCAAGAAGTTCTTACTCCCGTTCACCAAGCAATACAACCACCAACGTGAATTGGAACGTAGTGGCCGCGTCCCCAAGTTCGGCAGCTACAAGTACAGCGCTCGTGCTCTCTCAGAAAAGGGTGTGCTGGTCTCATGGAGTGGCATTAATGACTTTGAGAAGATCAACTTGACCATCTCATGTGACGAAGTGGGTGTCTTCAGCATTGAGGGTTCGCGAGGACACATCCAGATCCCTGGAGCTAGTGCCTTGGTGCCCATTGAGGACCTTCTGCAGGCGCAGTTCGAGGCTCACCAATTCATGACTTTGTTTGAGGGTAACCTCAAGCTCAACGTCAATCTGCTGCTGCATCTCCTTTACAAGAAGTTCTACCGAACTCAATAAAAGGCAGAGCCGCAATCTATACTTCGATGAGTTGGCCCCTGGAGGGACGACTCAAAATCACTTTTAAAGAGGAGATATATGACAGATGATACCTATGTTCCAAGGAAGAAGGGGGAATACTGGATGAGCATTGCAATCGGCGCAATGGGAAAGGGGTGTTCGTGTAACAGACAACAGGTGTTTTTCAGGCTGCTTTGTGTGGGATGCGCGTTGCAACGCACAGGGTGCATCATTACAACGACGGTAAAATATGGCAATTCATGACGGAATACTAGGGCATTAGGAGTGAAAGTAAGGAAAGGGAACTGCGATTTTTGCATTGTGCTTTTACTGTGGCTTCATGAATGCGAGTGAGCGAGCAGATGAGCTTGGTGCGATGACTGAATTGTTAGGATATCAGTTTGATTGGCATATTGTTACGAAATGTGTTTAAAGTTTAAAGTTTTATATCATCCAAGTATTGTAATAACTGAAAATAGTATATGACGACTCCCGATAAGTTCCAGGCCAAACCTACTGGTGTTCGCTTCAAGTCCTCGTGATCCTAGAGTTGTCGGCACATAACAAGAGAGTTGTGTCCTCAAGAGAAGAGGTTGTCGGTCATCGGTTATCGGTGAGGCTAAGCCATGATTGGTCACCTAACATTAGTTCCACGAATACTTGCGCAAAAGCCCAGAGCCAGCCAGCCAGCCAGAACTCGGTGGAGAAGCGTGGAGGCCAACGAAATCTGAAGCCAATCTGATAGCTGATAGGCAGGTTGCCCGGGATTCAACTTATCAGGCAAGATAAACTTACTAGCGGATAGATGAATAAGGCGAAGGAGGAGGATCCGGTGTTGCATCAGGGTCTAGACACAGTACAGGCGAGCCAAGTGCACAGAACACCAAAATGAAATTGGCTTGTTAGTGGATGGTCGCGTGAGCTCTCTTCGTTAATTGCCGAAAAGTGACCTCCGTCTAGGATTCATGAGCGGTAAGGGCTGAGTAGCCCAGTTGGCGGCCAATTAGCCGAATGGAAAGGAAGATAAGCATGGCTTCGGTCAAGGTTTTAGGACAAGCACGACTGATGATATGGCAAGGATACGAGTATTACAGTCATTACCGCCAGTAGTGAAAGACATTGATCAACCTCAGCTCTTGGCATAATGATGGATTGGACAGGCCAAATCTTAACGTTGGTCAAGTGCAGTTGATAACAGCGTGTAACAAGGAGTCAAGCGAAGAACTCAATTTGTCTCTGCTTGGCCTGGTATTTGTCCGTAGGCTTGTTCTCCCAGATCCCGGTTGAGAGCATGGGCGAGTACGACGCTTTGGCGTGGTTCATCAGGCAGTTAGTTTGACTAACTAGGCAATCAATGCAACCGAATAGAAACGTGACCAAATGTTAAGTTTGCATGCGTGGCAGATAATGAGTTGTGCTGGCGCTGTACGATGCAGCATGTTTTGTCTCTGGTGGTGTGTTGATGGGCTGTGTCCAGCCGCAACACGGTACGTACGTAAAGTGAAGATTAGCAATGTTCGAACTTTGCTAAAGCCTCAGCCCTTTTTTCTTTTTTTCTTCGGAAGTCGAAATTCTGGCCTGTGCTAGAATATACGAGAAGAGACAATAAGTAACGTCAATTTCACCAACGACAGAGAGTAAAGAAATCCGATTGATCCGGGGTACCATTTCGAGGAGCGAAAAGGGCTCGATAAGCAGGCGATAGCTTAATATTTCAATGTCGACATCGATAGTGCAAAAGAGGTGATTATCTCTTTACTCGGTCAGTTCCAAACTCTTTCCAATCAATTGACTTTAGAGGGGCCGAAACTCGTAGGAGCTTGGTCTCGTTGTGGCCGAATTGCAGGAAAAGGTTTGGCGACCCCAGATTGCACCATCGAAAGCTGACAAGGCGTTATGACACTAAAGGCGAAACGTTTGGTGTGTACCCAGTAGACGCTTACGTTGACTTGGGCGCATATTCCCATAACCTCGAGAAAAACGATCGAGTGGTCATGGAAAATTGAGGTTGCAATATTCGACAGTGACATTTCTTTTTACTTCATCTGTTGAGTTTTTGCGCTTTCCGTGTTTGTTACCCATTATTCTGCCAAGACATCCGTGATCAGATGGGCAGCGTAGCGTGGACTTGGAGGGAGGAGAAGAGAATACGAAGTGCGTGTCGAGAGCGAGAGCGGACATTTCGGATGCGTACAGTCGCAGGACGTGGCGGGCGGCGGAATGGCGACCTGATGAATGCACCAGGAGGGGATTGTCATCTTGTGGATCGCGTGAGGGTTGTGAATCTTACCTATACAGTAAATCGATACGGTGAGATGAAGGGTTGGGTTGGTAGGAAATACAGTGCTGTATAGGATACCCATGCACCGTATAGACAATTCTTGGAGGTTGAGTCTTTCAAGGCTTTGGAAGTGAGAGGAAGTGCAGATAAAGGATGCAGGGACCGGCTAATGGCGTAGGAGGGTCTGTGCGTAGTCAAAAACCGAAGATGGTGCTTTGTTGGACAATCTTGACACCCACCAAAGCCAAGCCTGATTGCTTAAAGATGGTGGTGGGACGGAGGACGAGGGAGGACGAGCCAGCCGCTTGCATAGTGCATCGTCAGTGTTTGTACGAAACGGGGGACGACAACATAAAAGCTTCGAAAAGCGCATGTGGGGGAAGAAAAGACGGCCGGTATGCGCGTTGAAGCTGATGGATCGCGACGAGGTTTATAAATCGAAACGCCAAGTTGGCGGCCAAAGGAAATCACGATCCATGTGATGCGTCGTGCGTGGCCAGTCGGTTGTCAATAACTGCACTTTCTGGGCTTGATGGTAATGTAGCATATGTTTATGGCTGATAAGTCGCGCTCTAGTCCATCATCTTGAAACGGTATTGCTCGTGGAGGTTGGTAACTCGGTTGATTTTTCAGAACAGCCGCTTATTGAAGCACCACATCAAATATTAGAGTCAAGCTCTCTGCTATCCTCTGAGCTAAGCAAGATCGAGACAGCTTGATAGCTGTGCGAATACCCATATTATTAAGCACCAGTGTCAAATTGAAGTCATGGTCATGAATTCACCGGAGATGAATGATGTATGATGACGATGCATCTTATTTTGGATGTGCTGGCTGGCGGGCGGCTGGCAGATGGATGGTGAATGATGAATGATAAAATCAAATCCGACCTACAGGAAAGACTCGGCCGGGGTAGTTCTAGAGCAGGAGCTGTCAATATTTGCGGGCTTGACCAAGGAAGGGTTGGGCAAGAACTCATGGACCAATGGTGGTTGGCTCCTGACCAAATCGAGTAGTCTGTTGGAACCCCTGCGCAACCAGGAAAGTGAAGGTGCAGCCCACGGCGCCTTCCTTGTACTTGCATAAAGTAAAGTACCGTATGGCGAGTGCAGTGCAAGTGCAGGTGCAGGTGCATTGTGCAAGCGTGGATGGAAAAGGAAGGAATCCTCCTTGAAAGCTTGAAATACGGTACCAAACCAGGCTGATAGTCTGCAGACTAACAAACACCTTATCTCAAGAATTGCTAAGATAAGTCATCTGATTCGATTTTCCTGTAACGTCAGAAGAGATTATCTGGTAACTAATTGTGGAACGTGATTCCCGACGCTGCATGACTCTGACTCTGATTTGGGGTGATGCAAAATATGCACTATCTAAGCCCATGATTTAGTGGGATTGGCCAAAGAGCTCGTGAAGACGGATATCTACATACCGCCGCTATTCAAAGGCAGGGCAAGGCAGGGCAATTGGAAACGAGAAGAACGAGCAAGGATGATTGAAGATGACGGACTGGGTAGTAAGAGTGACATGTGATGATGATTGTATTTTGTCTAGAAAATGGTTTGTGGTCTTGGTCTAAGAAAAATGAATTAAAAAATAAAATAAAAATGGTGGTGTATTACTAACAGACTTGTTTCTACGGAGAAGCACAGTTCAGATTTCACAAACACAAGAGCCATCACGAAAAAGGTTATCTAACAGCAATGCGTGCGTTCGTGTGTTGATCTTAGCCCTCGTGACTCAATTCCTCCTTAGAAGTCTAACGTGGATGAGTTTGTTCGATGTTGGCCTCAAGAATGAGGATAACACTCGGCTTGTTGCATACTGTGCTAGTGTGAGCCGCTAGTGCTAGTGTAAGTGTTAGTGGCTGGCGGTTTTTTCCCCGTGTTCTCGAACAAGATGAATCCATCATCAAGATACACGCCCCTCCCCCTCCTTGAAGACAAGATTCTCGGGTCATGGCATTTTGACATGGCTTATTGGAATAACCCCTGGCTACTACCGTACAGACAGCCTACGCACCCCTACTAGCATCTAAGCTAAGCTCCTGTGGACCTGCGGCCAAGCCTGAGCCCAAGCCCACCAAAAGAAGGACTTAGAGACACCCCGACTATTGCCTGCCTGCCTGCCTGCCTGCTCAACTCTGGATTACCTATCTCATGTTGGATTTTTTATCGATTCGCCTCTGAGATAGTACTGCACAAGGCAACCCATTGTTTCCACGTCACTCCCCCGTTGATTGCAAAAACAGTGGCGTTTATCACCTCACTGGTTGCTTTTCTCCTTTTGGTTCTCCAAGTCGGAGAATTCGCTGATTACTTTACCTTACCTTCAGATTTCTTACCGACTCGCTCACTCGAGCCCTCGTGCAGATCTACTTATTCTCCATCTTCCGCACTGATCCTTACCTTGACAGTTTCTCTTGGCATTAAGAGCCCCTGCTTGAGTCTATCTCTTTTGTCTGTGTGCTGCGTATGCGTATGCTTATGCTTATACACAACTACTCGATACACCATACGTACATACACCAATTACCGCTGCATCAATCATTTGGATCGTCAATCTGAATCACAACCCTAACAGGGATCCCACGAGACGATACGGGACAACGAACTAAGCTCCGCATCACAAGGCGTTGGCTTGCTGTTCCCTTGAAGCAGTTTTGGCTTCCTTCCATATCCCAAGCGTATACATGCATGCTCCTTCGTTCCCACTCCCACTTGACCTCCACTCGCTCTAAAACTATTTATTTAAGCCACCCGCCTTCCACTTGTTCTCGACCGAAATCTATCTTCACTAAACATTCTTCTTTCTCAAACACTTCTCTAGATACCCATCTCCAGTGTTTGAACTTGTTTATTATAACTGCTCATCCAAAGCAGCAGCTTCATCAATACTATACATAACCTTTATCTACTGTAACTATCTCACTTGATCGTCACAATGGCTCCAGATCTCAACTCTCTCCCTCCCTCCCATGGGGAGACCTCTACTACTTCTGCTCCTCAACTCACTTCGGAGACGGAAAGACCCAACATTCTCTTCATCATGGCCGATCAATTGGCTGCTCCCCAACTCAAAATGTACAACCCCAAATCTCAGATCAAGACACCAAACCTTGACCGTCTTGCCTCAACTGCAGTCCAATTCGACTCAGCCTACTGCCCTTCACCCCTTTGTGCCCCTTCACGTATGAGTCTGATCAGTGGCCAGCTCCCCATGAAGATCGGTGCTTACGACAATGCTGCCCAGATTGGCTCTGATGTGCCAACCTACGCCCATTACCTTCGTTCCAAGGGTTACCACACCTCCCTTGCTGGCAAGATGCACTTCATTGGCGATCAACTGCATGGCTACGAGCAACGGCTTACTAGCGACATCTACCCTGGTGACTTTGGTTGGGCCGTGAACTGGGATGAGCCTGACACCCGCCTTGAGTGGTACCATAACGCCAGCTCTATCCTTCAGGCCGGTCCTTGTGGACGGAGCAATCAGCTGGATTACGACGAGGAAGTTATGTTCAAAAGCACTCAGTATCTTTGGGATCACGTCCGTGAGGGCCCCAACAAGCGACCCTTCGCCTTGACTGTTTCCCTCACTCACCCCCACGACCCCTACACCATTACTAAGAAGTACTGGAACTTGTACGAGGATGTGGACATCGACTTGCCCGAAGTGAAGATGAACAAGGAAGACCTTGACTCTCACAGCCAACGGCTTCTCAAGGTCTGTGATCTCTGGGACCAAGACTTTACTGAGGAGCAGATCAAGCGAGCTAAGCGAGCCTACTATGGCTCAGTTAGCTATGTGGACGACTGCATCGGCCGTCTGCTCGAGACACTTGAGGATGCTGGCCTAGCCGAGAACACTATCGTCATCTTCAGCGGCGACCATGGCGACATGCTGGGCGAGCGTGGACTTTGGTACAAGATGAGCTACTTCGAGTCGTCTGTGCGTGTCCCCATGTTGATCAACTACCCCAAGCGATTCACTCCTCACCGCGTCACCCAAAATGTCTCAACTCTTGATCTTCTGCCTACCATCTGCGACTTGGTTGGTACCAAGCCATCTCCTTACCTCCCGATGGACGGTATCAGCATGCTACCTCACCTTGAAGGCCGCGAAGGTCACGACACTGTTATCGCTGAATACACCGGCGAGGGTACTGTTCGTCCAATGATGATGATTCGACGGGGCGACTGGAAGTACATTACCTGCCCAGCTGATGAGCCTCAGCTTTACAACCTCGCCCGTGACCCCAAGGAGTTGGATAACCTTGCCCGATTCAGAAAGATTGCACCCCAAACGCCAGAAGAGGAGGAGGCTAAAGAGGCTTTCCATAAGTTCGAGGCTGAGGCACATGCTCGATGGGACTTTGACGCCATTACCGAGAAAGTCCTCCTCTCCCAGCGCACACGGCGAGTTGTGTGGGATGCACTGAAGGAGGGCGAGTTCACAAGCTGGGACCACAACCCGGATGACGACGGCAGAAAGAAGTAAGTGGATGATTCCCCTCTCGCCAGCCCCAATCGCAGTCGATATAATCAATAAGCCACAACGTCGCACCGTGATACAAAGTTCAATGCATGCTAAGACCATGGCCTCAGGTACATCCGCTCCTACATGGATCTCGACGATCTTGAGCGCCGAGCTCGCTTCCCCGCTGTCGATGCACACGGATACGAGAGTAAGGCTGTATCTCACGTCCGCAGCGGCTAAGACTATATTGCCAAACCTTTTTATGAGACATGAAAGAAAGACTTGCTTTTTTTTGATTGGTGGTTTCTAAGCGGGTATCCTTGATGTGTAACTGTACTTCGCACGCAGCGTTGGATTTTGACATTTTTTATTTTCTCATCAAGCATAGCCAGCTGTGGGGTTTATTATTTGATGTCCAAAAGCTTTGTAGTCTTTGGGTAGTTGAAATTGAAATGAATACAATAACTATTAATGAACTTTTCTGATCCAGACCAAATCTCTTGATGACAAACTTAGTTACGTTGAAGCCGACCTAAACACTGCACAGTCAAGCTTTAGCTTCAATGTCGCAGCCCTGCAAAGCGGTGTGAGTTAGTACGGGAAGTAAACACTGATAGTCGCAATTATCAACATCTGTGCTCTCCAATTCTCATGTCATCATCTCAAACTAGTGTAAAGGGAGTACCACACCTTTCGAATCGATATTGATCCCTCACCATCAACAACACAAATGGCGCCATTCTCGGGAGTGTCAGCCTCCGGACCCGAAGCGTCGATCACCCTCCTCTGCAGTAGCGCAGCGTTGCTTCGGCATGTAAGAATTTCTCATGTAAGCGTGGATTGTGTGATTTTGGCTTTGATGTCGCAACAAGAACCATGACGTTGATTCAATTGATTAAAATCTGGGGTGAGTGGAGAGAAGGCCCGCTCAGTTCAGGGTCTAGGTAAGTTAGGTGTTCTTTTAGAAGCTCTAGAGGGTGGTGATAGAAGGAACCTTTCCGCCTGGCTTGATATTCTTGTAGCAGGTGTTGTTGATGTGGAAAGTTACACCACATCCAGAGCCTTATATCATTCACGTTAGGTAGTGTGAATATCAAGAACAGTTCTAGTTCTTGACAAAGGACGATTCTATATGAAAATAAGAAAATGTGCAGTTTCAATTAACCATTGTAACAGGCAATTTAAGTCAGTTCTTAATTTTATAGGAATATTTATACCCTTGCCTGAATTTTTGGTATTCATCCATCTGTGCCTACCTACCCGACACCAGCCTCGGTGTTACACGCGGTGACGCGCTTTGATCTGAAGCTCTAAAAATGCCCCGCGCCAAGGTCAAATTTCCTCTATCCAAACCATTAATCAACGAACATTAATATTTGCCCTCATTGCGCTAGGAACAGACTTCGTTACATATTATCACCAGATTAGTCCCTAGCTTCAGAAGCTCAATCATCCAACAGGGCCCAACGATCGGCATCGTGCTCCCCCTACCCCAATACCATCATCATGGCGACTCTCAACCTCGAGGACGACGAGCTCAAAGCTCTTGAGCAGACGCTGAGTAAGGTGGCGCAATTATCGAGCAGTGTTCAGAGCTTCAGACAAGATCTTCTCAAGAGCAGTCCTCTACCACCACCGTACGTTGTCCCTCACCGCATATGCGCTGTCAAATCGCAATAGCTAACGTGGCACTTCAGAAAATCAATCCAAGCATCCGCAAAAATTCTACAGAAGAACCTCAGATCGCTTCTCGAGAGCACAAACGAAAATGCAGACCTCTTCAACCGTATGGCCATTCATCCCTCCACCAACTACCCCGGCCGTGTCCACGAAAACGTCCTACTTCAGCTCCTACGTAAGAAGCTCGAACCCGACGTCGAAGAGCTTGTCAGCCAGGGTCTCGAAACATCCCGTCTCGCCACACCAGCTGGCCTGGAATCTCTAGAAAACATATGGAAGGAGCTGCGAGCTTGGCTTACGGATCGTGTGGGTTATTTCGCAGCGAACGAGAATAACGATCCCTACACTGCCGAGGAGCGCGCAAACGGAACAGAGAACGTGCGTACGGGTCTAAGGAAAGATATCGAGGACGCCGATGACGACGAGGACGAAGACGAGGACGAGGAAGAGGAAGAACCAGCTGCGGCCCCAGTACAAGTCAGAGGACCAGAACCAGAAACATTGCTCTGGTTTGCGGCAAGAGGAGATTTTGAGGTCCCGCGCAATGTCGAGTATGAGCGCAAGGAGGAGCCCTTCAAGGGAATCTACGTCTACAAAGGACTTCAGGGTGTTGGCATACCACCTACTGTCCAAGCGCCACCACAGCTACAGCAGGATTCTGCTCCTTCATAGTATGTTGCAAGTTGGTATGTTGCATTTTGTAGACAGCATAGAGCGTTATGATGCGTTGTCGCTTTGCTACTAGACTGTTTTTGATGGAGGCGTTTTGGGATGAACTGCAGTGAGTGGTTTGGTATCGATACCCAGAAGGTTGCGAGGTAAGCTGACGACTGTTTAGTGTCCGATGCGATGGCATAAGCAGTATTTAGTCCAAGATTCGACGCGACTCGTGATCGCCGTCGAGTTTATTGATTAGAATTGATGAAAACAATTCGTTCAAAGCACTGGGCCCGGGTTTATGGCGATTCTGTTCCTAAGTATCAGTTTATTTCCGACTTATATAAAAATCGACAGCGCCCATCATGACGTCTATCTCTCTTGCAAAATCGAAACAACAAGAACGAGATGCCAATTGGTATTCTAAGCTTACAAGATCCTTCTTTCTAGATGATCTTTTAGCTCCAACGCGATGCCTCTTTCATGCCAAGGCCGATAAGCTGACCGGAGGTTGGTCGCGGGCGATTCGTGCATGCGGCCATCTTCAACACCATTCGTCGGCATAATCCTCCCAATGTCGTCACTTGAACGTCCATGGCGCACCAAAAAGCTCCTCATTCCCCGCGTTTTGACAGCACATGGCGGCAGGCGGGGGGTTGCAGAAAATAACGCGACAGGGGACGGTGGTGATGTTGTATCGGCTTTTCTGGCGGCATCTAAGACAGACGCCATGACAGGTCACCTACTTATACAACTTGGAGCAGTGAGCTTGAATCAAGCTCGTTTTCTTTTCCTTCTCTTCTCGGTTCAAGTCACTCAGCTGTTTTTGTTTATTCAGTGAGTGATTCGTCATGATATCTTCATATCAATTGTGCTGCCATGGTGCTGGCCTGTACCCGAGCGCATATAATCACATCTCACAATCCTTGGCGCCACATATGGATATCATACCGAACGACGAAGCGATACCACGTACGATGCCAGAGCCAATGCTCGTGAAACCCGAAAACAAAGTCACGTTTCTTACACTGCCGCTCGAGGTTCGACTGCATATCTACCATTGGCTTCATCTCATGTGCCCTGTTCGCCACGCGCAGCTCGCACCCTGGTATCCAACTCCAGTTCACTGCCAATACATCCTGCAGGCAGTTGACACAGAGGCTGCATCCGAAAACGCTTCAACGAAAAGTGACAAAGAGGTAGGCCAGGGATTGCTCTCGCCCTATCGTCCACTCTCAGGTCTTCCCACCGACCTTCTACGCACCAATCGACAAATCTATAGCGAAGCTCGTCTCGTGCCCTTCGAACAGAATGAGTTCGTCTTCGTGAACTGGTTTGCTTCAGGATTATGGGCAGCACGCGCATTTACACGAAGCCTCGCCCCATGGCAGCGCGCCGCCCTACGCTATGTAAGACTGGAAGTTCTTGCGCGAGACGTGGTGGTCGGGGGCGCAGGTCGCGAAGAATGGCGTGCGCTGTGCAGCGAATGGGCGTCAGGTGTTCGAGGGCTACGGATGAAGATGGTTCTCGGAGCGAGCACCTCGGTGGTGACGGGGCGGCCGCCTGTAGGCGAAGTGGAGCGCAGAGCGGAAGCGGCGCGGCGATGGGTCGGAGAGGGTCTTGGACTTATGTCAAGGCTGGAGAGGGTTGAGATGGAGGTTGTGGCGAGGGAAATGAGCGACGTGGATAAGTTTACGTGGTGCGAGGCACTTCAGAGAGAATTGAGAGAGGGAGGCTCTGACAGGATTGCGATTGTGTGTACTGAAAAGGTGCAGGAGAAGATGGAGTGGATCAAGAGTGATGTTGGATGGAAGAATCGCGAAGTCGACGCGGGAGCTATCACGAATTCTACGACGGAGGGCTCTGCGGTGGTAGTACCTACGAAGCAAAGATAATCGTTGTTGGTGTATCACTGGGATATGATCAATGGGTTTATGGAGGCGCAGGCTAAGGATGATGTTCTGTTTAAGCATTTGCATCACACGGCATGATAAGTCTTTACCTACATCTATGAGATTGGGAATATGAATTATGAGAAGTATGACCAATTGAGATTCGCTTGAAGTCGTGAAAGTTGCGATGGTTTCCTTCAATCCATGAATTACTGAATCTTGCCCTGATCAAGCAAGCAAGCAAGCAAGCATACCTTACCTATAGCAATTGCAGGCTATTGAAGTACATTCATGCTATGTTGCCGAGGGTACCCATAACCCTGAAGAAAAAGATAATATGACGACCAATTGAAGTAATGATGCTCTAAATATGATAAGAGAAAGTGACTATATATTATTACCTAGTCTAGTTCTTATCTACAGTTTTGTACTCTAAGTAAGCACGTCTCCAAGTCGGGATAATAAACCGCCATGTGACTTCGCGCGACTCTCGCCAAACTGTGCCGCATGAGTCACGTCGTACGCGGAGTCAAGTTGAGTGAGTATTTAGCCTCTTTGTCCTTAGCGATAACGGGACCGTGTTAGCAATACTTGCTTTGTATTACTTCTCCCTTATAAATGTGGCATTTAGTCAATCTTGACAGCCTCATTGCCTTATTGTTGGACAGTTATAGTGTGGTCGCTTAATTGGTGATTGCTTTGCTCAACCCCGCCTCCACAACTCGCAAACCTCCCACATTGGGGTACGAATAACACGTCGAATGTCGCTTTTAAATCGATACTCGGCTTATAAATAACGACGATAACTTCGAAACTCACAAGACAGATTACTCTGGCCGTCTATCTGCAGTCATGGAGGCCCGGTGTCAATGCGGTTCTGTGACTTTCAAGACTCCCCTGCCTCAGCCTCTTGCCCTCTACATCTGTCACTGCGATGCTTGTAGACGACAAACAGGCTCGGCGTTTGGCACTTCGGCCATATTTCCGCGGTTCGAGCTGCCAGATACGGATCTTTTGAGCGTGTATAGGTAGGAAAAACCACCATTACCTCAAAGAAATAGCTGAAACTCACTGACATGTGATGGTGGTAGTCGACCTACAGCCTCAGGGCATCAACTCTACTGGTACGTGTGAAGTATCTCCCTGTCTCAGTCTGTGAGTGGGCGCTTACTATTACCCGAATAGCTACTTCTGTCGCAAATGCGGAACTCGTCTCATCCACTCGACTCCTGTAAGTGACAAGCAGCCTCGTAACCTCTCACTTGATCGAAACTCACCGTATCCAGTCCAAAAACGTCATCTCTGTCAAGGGAGGCTGCCTCGACGGTCTAGACTGGAAACGCGCGGTGCATATCTGGACAAAGACCGCAATGGTTCCTATCCCCGAGGGTTCTGAAACTCACTCGGAGGAATCTGGATATACGGATTATGGGTCGACCCAGGAGGAGCTGGATCAGCCTGGAGATCTGGTGGGAAGCGCTGGATGTAATGTGCCTCCCAGCCAAAGGCCTTCTTCGAGTTCTGTTGGAGTGAATGGGGATGTGAACTAAGAGGGGAGTTTGTGTCAGTTGTTGGTTGAGAGGGAGCGGATAGTGAGTTTTGGAGTTGGGAGCATGCATGTCGCCGAGTGACCGCAAAGCAGTTTGGTATGATGAAGTATTGACATGTGAGGAGTTGTATCACGGGGTATCAGGCGCAATATACGACCAGAAGAATGGAAAACGAGCGATGATTCGGAGTTTTCTGAAACAATTGTCTAGAATTGTGACAGACGAGTGGATTTTGAGGAATTGAAACTCTTGTTTCTTTGTTTCTTCAAGTTTCGAACGGCATGTCCGGGTGTAAGTCGGTCAGTCATACGATCTTGTGATGTTTTGATAGAACTCTGACTGAGATCATCGCGATCAGACTCTAAACGAATGCTTTGACTCGAGTGCTTTGACACTTTCCAACGGGTAATGAATGACGTGCAGAATCTTAGTAGACAGATACCCCTGTATAATCAATCTAGGTGTAGTTATAATGTACATGTTACATACAAATCACTTGAAAGGTCATTCAAAGTCCAAGTGTCTTCTAGACTCAGCCTTATTTCCTCGCCGCGAGGTCATTAAACTCATCGTCAATTCGAAACAGTGACATTTAATTAATTACTGAACGCATTGCTAATCAAAAAAGATAGAGAGACTCAGATTCTTCAACGGGTTCTTGGCGCCTCGGCCGAGACACTCAAAGGAGCGGAGTCGGCCCCTCCCGAAACCTCGGATGAACAAGGGGTGCTTCAGTTACGTCTCGCTATTGACGGAGAATTCTGGGCGTCTCTTTTTTTTTTCTTTTTCTTTTCTCTCTTCCCTGGTCCTGGTCGTTTTTCGGTCAACTCAATCGTCTTTTTTTCTTTAATTAAAAGACCATCGCCTAACGGAATAGGCCGATTCATCGTGCCTGTGCCTGTAATCTTTGGTCGCCAAGATGGCCATGTGGTCCAATTTTCATATGTGATTATGTGCAGTGACAGTCAGTATCAACTCAACAGCGCTTACCAAAACCCAACATAGAGTATTGTCCAGTGTAGTGAGTGAGCGATTGAGTCTGGCCATGCCAAGTCCTGTCAAACGGTGGTGCCCATATTAGGCCCCTTTTAGTCCTCAGCCAGGACCATCATAACAAGCACGCGCCTGCCAAGCTCTGGGATGAAGAATATCAAGACGGAGATGGATCATGAAGTTGCCAAGATGATGACAGGAGAGAGACCTTCTTATACCTTTTTGCAATAAAGTTATCAACTAGCAAGGCTCAGTTGTCGATCACAAGAAACCCAGTCACTCTTGCAAATACATACTATAGTACAGACATGTTCAACTTGGAATCTCCAACCCGGAAAGTTCCTCCTGTCACCCATAACGTAACGTCTCAGGAACCACTTCCAACCCCTGAACCCTGTCCCCTGAAGCCAAGTTCCTAGCTCCCTAGCTCATCCCCAAACTTGGACCCTAGCACATCCTAACCTCAATCGTCGCAGTCTCCGTTTGAGCCTCAGATTCTGGAATCGAAATGTACCAGAACAAGCCCCTGTTTAATCGGGTGTGCCTTGCATTGTTACCTTGCCTTGCAATGCCATACCACGCCTCTAACGGTGTGAGCGGCGGCGCGGCAAAGTAAAGCTTCCTGAGTTATTGGCCTAGACTATAGCAAAAGAAACTAGTATCATCCCATTGTCCTCCCCCTCTCGTCCCTTCTCCTCTTTTCGACTCTGATCTGATTCTGTTTCTACTCTGATATGCGTTGTGTTTTTGTTGTTTCTTTCTCGTCGTGACATCCTGTCAGTCAAATCGCTCGCTCATTTACTGACTGACTCGCTGTCACGGCTTCGATTCTTGTTCTGCCCGGGCAACCATTCTTTCTCAATTTGACCAATTTCTGTTGGTTTGGGTGCCCTTTTTCTTTAATACGATCTCGGTACATAATCGATAACCGTATTATATATAACCTGTCGCTCATTCATTACCAAAAATCGGAATACCTGTGAACTACTCACCAACGGCTGGACTGTTGTGTTATACCACTATTTTTACACCAAACCGCGAATCAGAAATTGATACTTGGTTGGAGGAGAGTTAGGATCAAGAAATCATGAAGTTGCTGCTTTGGCTTACCGCCGCCCATGCTGCGCAGGTGGGTTAATTCGATTGTACCAACATACGATACAAGTCCAGTGTTAACTGGGGAATAGGCCGCGGGAAGACATGGGAGGATGAAGAAGAGGCAGGAGGTTGAAGGAGCTGTTAATGCAAACAAGTTCGAAGGGCAAGTCTACGGAACTTCAAAGAGAGGGCATCGACAATTACTAACACATCGTCAGGTTGAGGCTGTCTTATATCACCGAAACCACCACTGAAAGGGTGACCGAGACACAGATCCGCACCATTTTGCAGACTCCCGCTGTTGTGGCCCCGGCTGCTGCTGAGCCTGTCACTGTCACCATCAACGCCGAGCCCGTGACTGTCACAGAGACCAAGACTGAGGTTGTCAACCAAGTCGACACTCAATATGTCACTCAAGTCCAGGTTGAGACTCAATACGTTACTCAGGTCGAGGTCCAGACAGTCACCGAAGTGGCGCCGCCTCCTGTAAGCTGACTCGAGTTCGAGACGTATTTGAGTTTGTATACTGATTGATCTCTAGCCCGCTGTTACTATCAAGGAGCCTATCACTGTTATCGAGGTCGAGCCCCTCACCATTAACAGTGTGATTACTGAGACTGTGCAGATTCCTGGAGAAGCACCAGTAAGTTCACAATCTCTGTACGATAAATTGAAAGCAGACGCTAACTCATCAAAGCCTCCCATTACTGTTACCGTTCCTGGCGAGGCACCTGTAAGATTGAAATGTTCAGGCCCCCAAGTCAAAGCAACAACTAACCCGTCACAGGCCGCTGTTACTGTAACTGTCCCTGGAGGAGGTCCCGTAAGTCGCTTATCCCTGAAAAAGAATAGACAAGTACTAACTCAACAAAAGGAAGCCGTTACTATTATTCACACCGTAGAGGTTCCAGCGGCACCAAGCCCTCCTGCTGCACAAGTTCCTGGGCCCGGCGTCACTACGATCCCCATTCCCGAGAGCGCTCTGCCCAAGACGACACTCGCATCAGACCCTTATGCTGTTACTGGACCCATCAGAACCGAGAGCATCACTCCCAAGATGCCAACCAGTGCTCTCGAAGCACCAATTGCTGGACCTTCCACCAGCCCTGCCGATCAGCCCATCCAACAGCCCGCTCCAGCACCCCCTACTAGTGCTGTTGAGGCGCCTGCACCAAAGCCTTCCACCAGCGATGTCGAAGAGTCTGTGCCGCAACCTACGACCACTGCTGTTGAAGAGCCTGTAGCTGAGCCCACCTCTTCTCAGCAGGAACCCAAGGACGGCACTCCTACCATGTCCCCCTCGATGGAACTCGGCAACATGGGACCCGACACCACAGGAGCTATCGCAGCGCCGATTCTGGACGGAACCAAGCCTACCGGAACGGCCGATGCTGGAAAGGCGCCTGCTCAGACACGAGCTCCCATCGACCTCTCTGACCCGTCAAAACTGAGCAGCGTCCTTGACTTGGGTAACTTGGGCGGAGGATCAGGGCCCCTCAAGGCTCGTGCTACGGGTCTTCCGTGATTAAACGTAAGGTGTAGTTGAATTCGATGATGTAGGATGTAGTTTTTTTTGGGGTAGACAGACTCTGGGTTTCCTTCGAAGAGAAGAGCACTTGTGCTCGTAATATTGTAGCTAGTCTTATAATACATGTGAGCAAGTCTCCAGAGCATATCAATGTTGTTTTCTTGCATCCGTCTATTGTATGGGTATCATAATGCCATGGTTTTGTACTTGAATAAGTCCGCGTTTCGAAACGCCAGTTTCCAATTTCTCATTTCTTCTCTGCTGTCGCGTTTCTTTGAGCCAACTTCATCTTCTTAGCTTGTCGCTTGCTGATTTGCTGAGAATACTCCTCGCCGTTCTTTCGCTTTTGGTTCTGGTTCTGGTTCTGATTTTGTCCCTTGTTCTTATTCTTCTTTCCCTCATCGTTGCCTGTGTCCTTACCGTCCGCATTGTCGTTTGATCCCTTTTCTTGCTCGGCGACTTCGACGATGTTGATGACACCCCTGAAACCATTTCTCTTGATGCCCTCATTCACAACAACAGAACGTGGTATTTCACCAAGACCTTGCATGCCTTTTTCGTTGCCCAAGCCCCACACACTCAGCAAATTGACCACATCCGCAGGCGCCCGTAGTGAGAGCGCATCCTTGGCTTCGCTGCTCAGTATTATACCTCGGCCGCGTGTTGCCCGGATGAGACCTGTGACGTTTGAGATGAAATTTGCGCGCCCTCGGGCATCAGCAGTCAGGGCTTGGCTGTAACAGACTTCAAAGCGAATGCCCCGCGAAACAGCGGCCATACATGGTTTGGGTTTGAAGTGGAAAGGCAAATATTGCGTAAAATCCACAGATATTATGGGTACGTCGAGCGTGAGGCAGGCATTTTGAAAGGCCTTGTCCGTGAGTGGACGGGCGGCGATGATGTCGTATGCGGAAGTGAGGAACGGAATTCGGTAGTTATTGGCGGAAGGGTCTGAGAGGGGGAGAGTCGCGCGGTAGAGGATATTTGGAAGCTTTGAGGTTGGCGATGATGGGATTGACGGGAATGGTGCGGTCAGGTTGGCGGGGAGTGGTAGCGTGAGTGTGTGGTTGAGAGCGACGGTAGAGTATCCAAGAGATGAAGAGAGGGTGAGAGTCTGGAGGAGCTGTTCCTCGGTCGTGGAGGGCGACCAAGCTATGTTGAGGTCGTAGAGCATGGTTGGTATTGTAGTTGTTTGAGATTTGTTCAAAGGTTTGCGCTGGGGGCTAGCAGGGCATTGTACGCTCGAGATTGGGCGATTCGAAGATGTATGGGTGAAGATTAAGATATCGTTGTTGGTTTTAGGCCGACAGAGTCACTGTGCGGGCCTCGTGGTTGTTGTTGTGGTCGATGCGATGAGTAATGCTTGTGAAGGATGCCGAGTTGAAGCTGACGTTTTTTTTCTGCCTCTTAAGTTTCCCCACGAACCACCATGATGTATAGGTAGGCAACTCTGAGAGTCTACAAATTTATCATCACTTTCCAATCACCACATACTAGAGAATTATTATAAGATAATTGAGAAATCATCTTGGGAATCTCATTTTTGTCTATCCATTCGATCCACATTAAACTATATCAGTTCTCAACTTCAAGATCATATTGTTTGATAATCATTTGGGTCGCAACAGTGATAGGCTAAATAATTCAAACGCTCTGCCCCATCTTATAGCGGGTGATGTGTTATCTAATTTCTGAAGGCCAAGCTCAGGCTAGACAGTCAGACAGTGAACAGCTCAGTCTCAGTCGCAAGAAGCTGTGGTCCGTGCACTAGGAGTCTTTCCACTAACAAAGTGCCCCTGCCGTTGGTCATCACCTTGTTCTTGTGCCTGACAGACTGCTGCAGTACCTACCAACATGATCCTTTATCATTTTCACCTGTAAACAGACATCACAAATGATATTTCTTTGCTAGTCTCTTAATGAGAAGCCGCTTCCGGTATAATTACTACATCTTCTCAAAGCACTGAAATAAAGCTACAATTCGCCTGTGCAACTACCACCTACCAACATTGACACCTGACCTGTGACCTCAACATAAAGCTTGCCAAGAGCTGCGCCGCCTAATTAACGACGACGACGCGCCACTTCGACTCAGCTCAACTCCCGGGCAAGCGACGATCAACTTCTCTTTAACATACAACTTCGCACTTCACTGAGGTTCTCACCAACAACGTATTCATCGTGCATACCACATCTTTGTTCAAGGATCATCTTGATCGTTAGCAACAATGTTCTTCTTCTTCGTGTGCGGTGAGCACACTTTCCGTAAGGAAGTACCCGGCTATGAGGGCATGGTATGCCAATGTCACCACTGCGGTAACATGGCTGCGCATGTCCAGAAGAGCAACCCTTGGTTCACATTCTGCTGGATTGTACGACTAGCCTCCTCTGATTGTTTCTCGCAGTTAGCTAACAACTATTGCAGCCGCTCATTCCTTTATCCATCTCTGGCTACACCGATGTCGCATGCCGAATCTGCAACTTCCACCAACCGCTAGAGAATCGCCCCGATGTCAAGGCCATGGCAAACGGCGGAGCACCACCGCAACAGCATTGGGGACCTCCTCAGGGCGCTCCCCAAGGACAACAGCCTATGCGATACGGCTAAGACGAGTCGGTTGCCTCCTTATTGCACTAGTTTAACAAGCAAGCAGTTCTTTACGTGCAGGCGGCAAACTTGCTCGCTTTGATACACCTGATATTTTGATACTGCATTTATTCACGTTTTATTTTTGGTTGATGTTATTCAACGAGGCGGTGCAGCCTGGTGTTAAGGCGAAATTGGGATACCACAGTGGAGACAATGACTGGGTTGACTCTGGTTCAGACGGCCAATTTATTTCCGTACCACTTTGCCGAGCTTGCCAATTCGCTGCCATCTCGGCCTGAAAGCACGTAAGGATGAAAAAGGCATACAATTTTTCAAAGACTGATGGGTCCAATTGCGAGATTTTCTAATGGTGATATAAGTGTTTGCTCCCGTTGAGACAGTTAGGCCTGATGGACGTTTCTTTAGAAAAGGACTTAGCTTTTTGAGGGGTTTAGAAAAGAAACCCCAAGATTTAATTGGGATGATTAAGATGCAAGAAAGGTCAAGCAATCACAATTGTTTGAACTGCCAGTGACCAGAGCACGCCGACGTTTGGGGAGTCAAGTTTTGTGCTACTCTAATGCTGGGATTGAACTGGTGAGCTCAGTGCACGCGTTAGTACGCGATTGAGTTTGAACAGCTTGAGCCGTTTTGTCAATTGTCGTACAAGCCCACTCCGTTTTCATAATTCTGACTGTCACTGGAGTAGGTTCCTCGAAGTCATTAGAGGATGGACTATCCTGGATCGTCTTCTACAGCACTAGGTTAAGATGGTTATTCTTACCCGTCTTTTATACAGAATTTGGGAAACATAGCACTGGAAATAAACACAGTAGCCAAGTGAAACCTCCGACTCGTGCTGCAAGTTAAAAAAAGTATTCCATCTTATCATCTGGAAGCACGCTACCCTGCAAAACATCTGCTTAGCACGCGTTATTGACAAGGGATAAACTCCCGGTTGCGGGGCGTTCATTCACGGTTGGCAGCTGCGATCTGCACCCTTGACGGTTCAAGCGGGTCGTTGCCCAGCAACGTCGCCAAACACGGCCAGAGACATAAGACCCTCGGCCAGAAAAGAGACCTGAAATAAACAATTTCATTGCACACGATGCTCTTGACATAAATCCTTCCTTCTTCTTTATACTAACCATACAACAACACAGCAAATCTCACCGTCATGGATTCACCACCAAAGAGAATGACACGGGCTAGAGCCGCCGCCAAGGCAACTGAGCCATCCGTGAAAACCACAAAGATTGTCACGGCTGCCGCACGGGCGAAGAGCACCGCAACGGCGGGCACAAAAAGCACAGCCGCCAAGAGAAAGACAAGACCAGACGATAACGATGAAGAGGAGGTGCAACGCGAAGTTGCTGTCGTTAAGAGAACACGTGGTCGACCAAGGAAAGCTGAGGATCAAGAAGACCCTGAAACTGAGCCTGAAGCACCTGCAAAGCCTACACGAGGTCGCATCGTGAAGAAGACTGCTACCGAAGCTCCTAAACCGACCGCACCCAAGTCGGTTGCACCCAAGTCGACTACTATTGCCCCTGCCAGAGCTACACGAGGACGACCAAGGAAAGCAGTTATTACAGCTCCTGCCGAAGAGCCTGCTCCGGCGCCTGTTAAGAAGACGACAACAACAACACGCACTCGCACCACAGCATCGACCACCACAAAGAAGCCGACAGCAGCCTCTAAGCCTGCTCTCAAGAAGTCCGTTAAGTTCCAAGAGCCTGACAAGGAGAACATTGAGCCTGCCGTCGAGCCAAAGGAGCCTGTCCGGACTGGAATTAGAGGTCGGCCAGCCAAACGTGGAGGAGCAACTGGAAGTCGAACAACCAGAGCGGCGGTAAGATCCGCTGATTCGACAGAAAATAAACCATTAAGTCCTAAGAAGATTACCCAGATACCTGTTGCGAAGGACGACGAATCCGAGGATGAACTTGCCGGTGACATGTCACCTGTCAAACCCATGATGAAGAGCCCGATTAAGCCCCCATCCAACACTATCAAGCCCCAACCAGAGCCCGCCGAAGAACCTACCGAGTCAATAAGCACTTCCGAGAGCATTAGCAACCCTCCCAGCCTTGGCGCCCCTGTGCTGAGGTCTCCCGCGAAGAGGCAACCTGCTTCACCCAACAGGGACACCTTGAGATCACCAGCTCGCCGAATTGGTCCTATTGCCCTTCTTGGCTCGACAATGAAGAAGACCCAAGAAAATGACGGCCAGGCTGAAGATGGCTATTCTTTCAAGAACTCCCTACTTCAGTCTGCGGCTAAGCGACCGCAGTCACCCATCAAGGGCTTGAACTTTGGAGTATCCTTACAGCCTCAACAACCCCAATCAGCAATGAAGGCTTCTCTTCTCCTATCACCGCCCAAGCGGGCTATCCCGGGGTTAAAGCCAGTCACTGAGCCTCGGCCCCGAGACATTGCTGCACTCGGTGAGCCACCTATCATGAGGCCTCTGGTTCTGGGTACTCCTTCTCGTGCTCCCCCAACTCGACCTTCTGATAAGCTCATGTCGGAGGAGCAAGCCGAGCTAGATCTTGATACTGCCGAGGACGACGTTTTCAATGAGCCCATCGAGAACTTGGAGTTTCCTGGCCGTCTCTCTGCCGTCCTTCCTCGCCATAATGACCCTGCCTGGAAGAAGGATATGGGTATTGTCGATGAGCCTCAAGAGGAGATCGCTACCTTGGAGGATCTCCAGGTAGAGCCCGATGTTACTGAGGATGTTCAGGAGTTTCAGGAGGAGGCTGTTATCGAATCCGAGCCAGTCACAGAAGCCGCTGACCTTACCGAAGAGGAGGACAGTATGGTTGTTGACGAGGTTACTGATGAGAAGACTGCCGAGGCAGAGGTTGGTCCCCAAGAGGATGAACACGAGAATTCAGCCTCAGCCCAGTCTCCCAAGCAGGAACAGAACCCCATGTACCAGCTTAGAGAAAAGGATCTGGAGCCTCAAGATACGGACTCAGAATCTGATGACGAGAGCCCAGCTCCCGCCAACGCAGCACCTGTCACTCCAACTCCCTTTGTCCGCAAGACACCTAAGACCTCCCGAGCTTCTATGGGCGGCTTCAGCGCTCTTGCTGATCGTCTAGGTTCTTGGAAGGCTAGCACTCCAGTGAAGATGGCACCTCTCACTTCCGGAGAGAAAAAGACCGGTGCGCTGTCTGAGCGCGTCGCTACTCCCAAGTCCGAGGCTTCGCCAGCTTCGACTCACTTCTTTGACGACGAAATGACTGTGCGAGCAGGCATGGAGGATCTACAAGCGGATAAGACTGCAGAGATCGTGGAGCCCAATTTCGACGACATGGATGTTACCGAGGAGGATATCGAATTGGCTCAGGAGGCCAACGAGATGTCCTTGATGGAGCCTGATGTCCTTGATGAGGTTGTCAACACTGGCGCTTTTGACGACACCTTGTCTGAAGCTAGCCAAGAGTACGGCGATGAGAACGAGGTCCCTGCCTCAATGGTACCTGTGACCCCTGTTCGCCCTGTCATGAAGACCTTCAACACCACCACCAAGGTGCCCTTGAAGCCTGCAGACGAGTCCTCGCCTACCCCCCTCAAGAAGCGTAGCTTCAGCGCCTCGCGAGTTGCCCCCAAGCGCCCTTCCAGGAAGAGCATGCCAGCTGCCATCCCGGAGAGCCCTTCGACGCCTGGCCCAGTTACTCCCTCCAAGTCAGACCTCTGGTCTTCACTGGGCACACCTGCACGAACACCTCGCCGTGATTTGAACCCAGCAATGCTTCGTGGTGCTGTTGTCTTCGTCGACGTGTATACCAGCGAAGGAGCTGATGCCAGTAGCATCTTCGTGGAGCTGCTCACCCAGATGGGCGCCAAGTGTATGAAGTCATGGAGCTGGAACCCCAATGGTTCTGACAATGACGTGACTTCTAGCAAGGTTGGCATCACGCATGTTGTTTTCAAGGACGGCAGCAAGCGCACACTGGAGAAGGTCCGTGAAAGCAACGGAATCGTCCAGTGTGTTGGAGTTAGTTGGGTACTTGAGTAAGTTGAACACATTCTCTCATCCCAATAATCGAAGCTAACATGTAACAGTTGCGAGCGTTTGAACGACTGGATTGAAGAAAGTCCCTACAAGATCGACACGAGCAATGTCCCCCGTGGCGGAGCTCGTCGACGCAAGAGTATGGAGCCCAAGGCTTTGGCCAATATGAACGGCACTCTCGTCACCAGCCCTGTCAAGGGAGGCTCTCGCAATTCTCCCTCTACGCCAAGCAACCGTCGCCAGAGTACTCAATGGATGTACACTCCCTCTGAGCAAGGTGAAGACGAGGAGATGGATGATTTTGAATGGTCTGAAGCCATTCTGACCCCTGTCCCCAAAACTCCCGCTCCTGAGGCTATTGCACGATACGCTGCCAACATTAGCCCCGATACGCCTTCTGCTGACGACGACGATGAGGATGATCTGGATGAGTCGCCCACGAAGGATGCTCTTCTGATGCGGACATGCCCTCCCAAGAAGTCCGCCTTCCGTGAGATGGGTGCTGGTATCATCAGCCAGAGTAAGGATGATGGTGTTCTCATGCGCCTTATGGCCGCACGACGCAAGAGCCTTCAGTTTGCTCCCAAAATCGGCAGTCCTCTGGCGAGGACCTGGAAATGATAGGTAGTCAAGATGCGGAACGGTGGAAGCAGATTAATCGTACATGGACAAGTTTTGATCCGGAGTTTATGGTTCATATTAGATATTGCCGACATACGGCATGGCTGGCATACGATCACTCGTTTTTGTCATGGGAGGGGATACCATGGGAACAGACAGGACCTCTAGGCGTTTAGCGGAATGGCATTGGTTGGTTATTTGTACACATGTTTGTGTTGACATATTGATGATCCAGTATGGCGATTGATGTGATGTTCTTGCTTCGTGCTTGTGTGATTACGAACGATCCCAGACTGATGAGGATTTGAAGATTGATCGTGTCTTATATCGTAATTCGTTTATTGTGTGCCGCTAAACGCCAGAACCATGAAGGACTTTTCCGATTCCTCGCACCATTATCCACCAATTCTTGGCAGAAAACGACAAACTCCATGCCTTAACTCGGGACATCATCTTTAAGCCTTGATGAACGCCCTCATGGCCTTGACAGCATCACCCTCATTGCTCTTTAGCAGTTCGGTAGCCTTCTGCTTAGGCATCTCCAATTCCTCGACGAGAAGCGTAACATCGGAGGGGTCGACCTTGACGTTCTTGTTGGAGGCGGCAGCGGCAGAGGCCTTGTTGGCGCCACCGAGGCTCTTGATGGCTTTGTTAGCCGCGTCGGCATCGACGTTTTGTGGTGTCGAGGGGGAGTCTGCGGCGTCGAGGTTTTCGAGCGCTGAGGCAGCTTTGCGGTCCTCGGCGGACTTGGCGGTCTGAGAGGGGGTTTCGTCGGTCATTTTTGTTACGTTTGTGGTTGTTGTATATAGCTTGTATGTAAGTGAGGATGAAGTGAAGGTGAAGCTTTGCTGCAGGTGGTTGGAGGTTACTTAGGTAAAGCTGAGGTGGGGTTTGGAGGGGCAGTTCTAGGTGGGGGGATTTTGTAAGAGGCAAGAAGCTATGAGTGACAGTTTCAGTGTGAAAATGACGAATGATTGAATGGGATTGCTCTATCTTTATTCTAATTGAAACCTATATCATGTCTCTCTGAAGATCTGGTCGCATCTTGACTGCTGGTATACTGCAGTATATACAAACAGCTCGAACAAACCTCGGCTATATCGCAACGGCCAATCTTTCTTTATTGAGCATAACCAACTGCCGAAAGTCAAAGGGTCATATTAACGTATTTGAACCTGTAGTTGACCTGGTCTATTCACATTTATCCAGCTAAATCGAGTGTTATTGTTGACGCCACGTATCGCTCCGTTGTGCGGAAAGAGTAAGGAAGGTATTGAGTGGGCTTGATTGGGCTACGCCACATTTTCTTTATTACCTAGGTACTGTAATATTTATTGACTTTGTTCCAGCTTCATTTTTTGGGTCCAGGGTCTGCATCGGCCTCTTGAACATCGTTCTTTGTCCACTGTGACTCATTCCTCTTATTACAACAACATCAATTCCCTCGACCACTTTTCCAACAGACCCGGGACACATCACAGAAGTCTCGCATTGATCAAGTCTGGTTACTTGAGATCATCACCTTTGTGCGGTTACTCCGCAAAAATTGGAACACTCACTCATTCCACTCATCCTCTTATACAACTCTCAATATGGCTTCATCTTCATCCCCCGCCTGGGAACCTTCCTCTTGGCGTTCAAAGCCCATTAAGCAATCGCCCAACTACCCCGACCCAGAGCCTCTCGCCAAGGCAGTTCAGGAACTCACTGACCTTCCTCCTCTGGTGCATCCCAATGAGATCATTGCTCTAAAGGCTCATCTCCGCGACGTCGCGCAAGGTAACGCATTCCTTCTCCAGGGCGGAGACTGCGCAGAGCTGTTCGACTACTGTCGCCAAGGCCCTATTGAGAGCAAGATCAAGCTGCTGCTACAGATGAGTGTTGTTCTCATCTGGGGAACCAACAAGCGAGTTGTGCGCATCGGTCGTATGGCTGGACAGTATGCGAAGCCGCGATCGAGTCCTACTGAGATGGTCGATGGAAAGGAAGTCCCCAGTTTCAAGGGTGACATCATCAATGGCTTCCGTCTGGAGGATCGTGAGATTGATCCTAACCGCCTTGTCAAGGCCTATCACCACTCTGCCGCAACCCTGAACTACATCCGTGCCGCTCTTGCCTCGGGTATTGCTGATCTCCACCGGCCGCTCGACTGGGGTCTCGGTCATGTGCGGGACCCGGAGCTCAAGGAGAAGTACTCGACTATTGCCTCGAGTATTCAGCAGACATTGCGCTTCCTCCAGGTTATCAACGCTCGACCTGGTGAGCTGGACTCTGTTGAGCTTTTCACCAGCCACGAGGGTCTTCTACTTGACTACGAGCAGCCTCTGACTCGTCTGCTTGACAAGCCTACTGCCCGAACTTCAAGCCCCATACCTCCGGGTGAAGACAGTGAGAAGAAGGAATACTACGATACCTCTGCGCACTTCATCTGGATCGGTGATCGTACACGCCAGATCGACCATGCTCACGTCGAGTTCTTCCGTGGCATTGCCAACCCCATCGGTATCAAGGTTGGTCCTACAACACCAGCATCGGGCCTCCTCTCTCTCCTCCGCACCCTCAACCCCTCTTGCGAGCCCGGCAAGATCACCCTCATCACACGCTACGGAGCCGCCAAGGTGCGCGATCTCCTCCCCACACACATCCGTGCCGTCGAAGACTCGGAGTACCGCCGCACCGTTGTCTGGCAATGTGACCCCATGCACGGAAACACATTATCCACGCCCACAGGTATCAAGACACGTCGTTTCGGCGATATTTACCGTGAGCTTGAAGAGACGCTGCGTATCCACAAGGAGGAGGGCAGCAATCTTGGTGGTATGCACCTTGAGCTCACTGGTGATGCTGTTACAGAGTGCTTGGGAGGCAGTGAAGACCTGGGCGAGGATGATTTGTCAACAAACTACACCAGCTTCTGTGACCCAAGACTCAATGAGAAGCAGGCTCTTGAGCTGGCTTTCTTGGTGGCGGACCACTTTTCAAGACAACAAAAGGCTGTATAAATGTGAGAGATTGGTTTTTGCAAAAGTTTAGTATGATGAAACTGGGTATGTCCGGCAACGACAGGCAACAATGAAAAGTATATCTATGGTGCCAGGCCGCACCGAAAAGCACAGTGACATAAATTTGGATATGATATGAGCGAAACTCCGTTTCTAGACAACGTTGAGTACAACGCTGATCCTGGACTTATCCAATGTATTGCTTCTTTCTAAGCTCTAAGCATAGGTACGGACTTAACTTTCAGTACTACTGTACTGTATCCAATTGTCAAAATAGATGTTAACTGATATCATGTCCATCTGAAATTATTGTGCTGCCGTTACGTAAAAAACTGTCATATCTTAAATCTTATCGCTCCCCCGAGACCTTCATCCCGTCAAGCCAGCGTGATGGTCTGCGCCGCCTCAAAAGCGTCGCCCTTCTCCAGCTTCTGCCAGCCCTTGACGGAGCCGGGCTCAACGCACAGCATGTTCTTCCAGCCATCCTTGGGAGAAAAGTCCTTGATGCTGGCGGACTTGTCGACCCAGGGGTTCCAGACCACAACCTGATCGAGGTTGTCGCGGACGATACGGTAGCGGGGGCTGCCGGACTCGGAGATAACGACGGGGTGCTTGGGACCGTTGGCGGGCGTGTAAACGGAATCGGTCTCGCCAGAGAAGGTGATGGCGCCGGATTGAGTGGCCTCTGAGCTAGAGACCTTGGAGAAGTAGACAGAGTCCTCGAGACCTGTGACCTCAGTAGAGGCAATATCCTGAGAATAGTTAGTTGACGCTCATTGCTCACGTACAGCATCAAACATACGCTGATCTTGAAGTAAGTGTGAAGAAGAGTCTGGAAGTCAAACGCAGTGTCGCCGTCGTTGGTGACAACAATTGTGGTGTTGAGGCTCTCACTGTCGAGAGAAACGCTGTAGATGAGAGCAAACTTGTAGGGCCAAAGAGCCTTGAAGTCGTCGCTGATGCTCTCAGAGGAGAGACCGAAGTCGAGCTTGACGCTAGAGCTAGAGCCCTCGCTGGTGGACTTTCCGAGGAACTCCCATCGTGAGTTGCGAGCAAATCCGTGCTGGGGGAGCTTGGCTACAGGTTCGTGGTCGGGGGCGGTGCCAAAGACCTGTGCATATTCAAATTAGAGAGGGTATTGAAGATTGAAGCTTGGAGGCCGTACAGGGAAGACGATGGGAATACCTCCTCGGACGGGAGCACTGCCATCAAGAGCCGCGGACTCGCTGACCCAAAGCTTCTCAGCTCCAGAAGCATCCTTCCAGCTGATCACAGTAGCACCATGGAGAAGGACCTCGACGCTCTCGCCCGAGGGAAGAACGGCCTTGACGCGGGAGTTGTCGTGGGTGATGTCGACAGCGGGTTGAGGAGGAGCGGCGGGGGTTGAGGCGAGTGCCGAGGGCTTATTAGGACGGTCGACCATTGTGAATATGTTTTTGCGAGAAATGTCAAGACTTCGGACAAGTCAAATGTTGAAAGAGTTGGAGCTGGTAGGTAGGTAGGAAAGGTGAGAGGTACGTCGTGGCGGGATGCTGAAGTGGGGTTGGAAGGGTCCGAGTGGAGGAGGGAAGATGTCAAGACAGAAGACAGAAGATGGAAGAAGATAAAGATGCAAGAGCACTAAACAAGTAATCAGATTGACAGAAAAGTGATAAAGAGAGGCTAAATAGGTTCCTTATTAAGCTGGTATTATATCAGCCTTTTGTCCCCTGTAACTCTGGTGCTCTTCGATACCCAATGCTGTATCTGTAAAATCAGTGGTTGCTTTGCTTCAAGTCTGAGAGGAGGTGACAACCCATGTCAACAATGGCGGGGTAGCTCAGAGAAACCAATAGAGTCAAGTTATGAAGCTGTTTAGTGGAGATCTGCTGCTAAAGTTAGAGCTGTTACCGGTCATATTCAAAGCTGAAACACGTCTCAGATATTGGCTTGTGATACACACGAAGCATTCGCCAACTCTTTGTCGCAGTAAATATTACGGTCTGACTTAGGAATAGGCTATAGTAAATGCTCGTTGAAACATGTCAAAACTTCGAGTATCATGGCGAGCATAATAGCCCCCAAACCCAGTTTCACCATGCAAGGCCACCGAAGCGTAACAGGTTACACAACGTTGACATTGACGAATCGAATTCCAAGGCTTCTATTGAAACGGGTATCTATGGTATATGTGCATCAAGCATGATGCCTGTTCTACACTTAGCTTCATCGTGATCTTTCATCCACTCTCAAGTATGACAGCTTGTTGAAAAGAAGACCGTCATTAACCAATAATCTCCCGTCAAGTCTCCCGGCGCTGGTTCTCCTCATCGTTGGAGGTAAACATGGCGGCATTGTTATGCTCACCACTGTGTCCACTTGAGCTTCCACTTCTGTGCTCAGCATGAGCCTTCTCTTCGACCTCCTCGATGCCAATTAGAAGGTTTCCGTTGTTGTCGTATCGTCGGGGCTCAATCTTGGCCTGCTTAACAACGCCAAGAGCGCCCTTCAACCCATGTTCCACCTTTTGGAAGATAGTATCCATTTCCTCCAAAGATCGGTATGCTGTTTCTGGGAAGAAGAAATAAACCGAGGGAACCATGATGGCGTTGATAACGGCGAAGATGATGTATGTGTTGGACCCAATGTTCTCAAATGCTGGAGGGGTGATCATGACAACTAGCCAGTTGAAAATCCAATTACTCGATGTTGATAAGGCGTTGGCAGGAGCACGGATTCGTAGAGGTGTGATCTCAGCCGGGTATAGCCATGTCATTCCAAGCCAGCCAACGGCGAAGAACGAGTTAAAGACAAACAAAAACACGATGCCAACAATCTGACATGCCCTGGCATCGCTAGAGCCTACACCGGCGAGGATAGCCATGGATGCACATTGCCCAGCTGCACCAAAAAGCATGAGCTTTCGACGACCAACACGCTCGACTAACCAGATTGCGGGAAGAGAAGCCAAAAAGTATTCCGTGCCGTTGAGGGCAGCCATCAAAAGAGGCATATGTCCTGTCATGCCGAGTCCAGAATAGATGGTAGCGGCATAGTAAGTGATCAGGTTGATACCGGAAATCTGCCACACTATTAGTATACTACTGCATTTCAGATCGATATTGGGAGGGACTGTCTTACCTGTTGGAACATCTGGTTGACAAAGGCAAGGATAGTGCGATGAAAGTTCTTGTTGTGGTTGCGAGAGAAAAGATCCGAGAACGCTCCCTTACTCATCTCTGTAGCAGTGTCCTTCATGGCCCTGAACTCGTTTTCGACGTACTTGCTCTGGACGTCTTGATCCGCAATCGCAGCAATAACTTCTCTTGCATCCTCGTCACGACCCTTAAGTACGAGCCAGCGGGGAGATTCAGGCAAGTTCATGACAAAGGCCATAATGACGAAACAGAAAGCAATTTGAAAAGCCATTGGGAAGCGCCAGCAAGCAGAGGTATCTTGCGCAAAATACATGCCATAATCGACCCAGTAAGAAATGGTGATGCCAAGCGTGATCAGAGCACCTTCAATCATAACCAGTTTACCACGCTTGTGGGCAGAACAAGTTTCTGATTGCCACATAGGAACAGTAGAAGTGTTGCCGCCGTTGCCAAGTCCAGTAATGATTCGTCCGATAATAAAGTGTTCCAGCGAGTATGCAGAGGCTTGAAGAGCGGCACCAATAACCATAATGGAGGTGCCGAGCATGATCATCTTTCTGCGACCAAGTTTGTTTCCGAGGAAGATGGTGATGATAGCACCAAAAAAGCAGCCCAAGTTGTAAGAAGACACTGCAATACCTTGGTAGTTTGAGCGGTGCTGTCGAACAGCTGCAGATACGCTAGGGTCGTCAGGGTTCATATCAGGGAATTGTTCCATGAATGGGCGCATTGTTAGGATACCACCCATAACACCTTGGTCTGCAACAATTAGTTACAATTACATGAGAAACCTCACAGCCAGTTGTACATGTCTGTGAGTGTAGTGGACAACATTACCGTAACCAAAGAGCAGGAAGTCAGTGCCTGCAATAGCACTGATGGCATAGTTGAGGGCCTGGCCTCGAAGGCCAAAGTACTTTTTGAACATGGTGAAGGGATATCAAAACGGAAAGCCGACACCCGAACTATGAACCGTAAGACAAAGCCAGTGGAGTTGAAGTTGCAAACATCTCAAACGGCGAGGGAGGAGCTAGTTGAGGTTATAAAGAAATCAGAGCCCAGGGATCTTTATGTGTTGTATCGCAGATTCATGTAGAGTAGGACTTGCTACTGGCCCACGGCCTCTAATGATATCCACACTTAAACCAGACGCCGGTGCTGGCCTCCCAGATGGACCTTGGCTACATGCCCATGGGTGTCTTGGTTTTGGCCGTCTATGATGGATCCATCGGCCAAGGACAGGACCGTACTGTGCATACAGTAAGGTGTATACTGACTCTTTACGTTCCGCACTTGTGTGTATCCATGACTAGGATAACCATGACCCCTGTATCGAGGTAAAGTTTTTGGTATCTTTGAAAGTGAGCCAGTGACGTCGAGGTCTTGGGGGCTGTTCAGCAGATCTATGCAAGTAGCGGTAGATACAGATTCAGCAATTGGTCCTCCTCAGCAAATAGCTACTTTCTGTAGAACCAATATGATTCATCTTCCTCCGCACTCATAGTAAACAGTGATCATGGAGGAGCCCATAAATTATCTTCTCGCCCAAGATCTGTGGAGAGTTGGGGAAGTAAATTAAACATGGGGAACATACTGGAGAAGGCCGGAGCGTGGGGAATGCGACGTCATAGCACCCGACATTTTTGGGCTGAGGGTCCTTCGGGGTATGAAAATTGGGTCATTCAAAGCGTCAGAGTCCGCTTAACCGTCTTATTATCGTCGTCTCTGCCGTTGTTGGCTTTCTTTTGAGTTTTCCGGGGTTTAACGGCGACTTAATCGGGCTGGCTTTGGCCAGGAAATTGGTCCTGGAAGAACTCTCTTTGGTGATGGGTCTTTCATAGCGATAGGACCCTGTATTTTCGATATCAATGTTCAACAACGATGTGTTGACAGAACAATGATTCCTGATGAAGTAAAAGTTTTCAAGGCCCTTCCCTACACTGGTCGAAACGTTGAGTAGGTTCGGTTCCTGGATCTGAAGAGAAGGAAGTTGAGGCCTCACACGTGACGTTGAAATACTTATGGAAGGTGCTGTCGAAATCGTCATTCATTCCTTCCCGTCTTGCCAATGTCTTGATAGAATAACTAAATTTGCCCAGGATTGAGGCTCTGCTTTATTGGTTCTTGACTAGTAACAACAAAAAACAAAGCTGCCAAAGAATGCCAAAAGCAACTCATACTCATTCGTAACCGAGACTGACTGACTACAAAGGATTGCGACTTTTGTGTGAGATCTTTCTTGTCTACACAGTAAAACACAGTATACTGTCAAACTCGACTCGATAGTCAAAAACGTGCCATTGCCGCGCTTCAATCCCTGCCGCAGTTGATGCCAAGATTCAGCTTGCATATGTAGAGTATTCGCTACAACAACCAACTGCGCAATGAGTGATTTGAACTCACCGTCAGAAGACAAAACCGTCAGACCGTCTTCGCAAAAGACCCTCTCCACCGTTTCTTATTCCTGTTAGGGGTGAAAGTTCGTATGCCGCTCATTCTTAACCCCAGATTTCTGCAAACCATGATCTGTTGACGTCATGCGGATCGAAGCGGACCGAATAAAGACAAAAGGTATCGAGATGGACGCCGATTTTGTACATACGTCTATCGTAGACTGGTATATGCGCCTCACTCGGGTTACCTACAGGGGTTAACAGATATCCAGGTGCAGCCATCTACCTACTCTTTTCCCATGAGACAAGATTCGTATTGACATCTTTCATCGGGCGACTCAACTGCCGAAGAATAGGAATCTGTCGGGTATAAACGACTGGCAACACCAAGCTTCAACGGCCATTGAGAGCTCTGGGGAGCGAATCCGCCAATGAGCTTGGTTGAGTATAACAGTACTATTTTCGGTTTCTTCTTTCATTCTTCGAGACCTCTTGATATGTCACTAATTCACCTTGGATGGTTGTCGAATCGGATAATTTCTTGAGTCCTCTATTTTCGGGAATCAAATTCACTAGATACGTGCAAAAAGGGTGGCACTCAATAGTCAAGATGGAAGACGTTTAACAATTGAGCACATCAAGCCAATATTTGAAACAACTTCAATACCAGCTACTACTATATAGACCAGGCATATAAATCGCGAACTCGGATCATCGTAGGTTATTGTTGACTTTCACCAGCTTGACCCGCCATTCCTCTTTGAGTACTATCTAACATTACCTACCTACCTACCTAATAAACTAAACTCTAGAATATATTCTACTAACAATACCAGATCTTACCTCAAGAGATCCCTGCGTTAGACTACGATCGCCGTATGCAAGACCGAAAAGACTTTTTCAATCAAGTGACCCTTGAAAATTGAGAAACAACCATCCACTCAAAGAAACCTTGCTGCCACCCTTGCCGCCCCATCGACAAACCTGCAAATCTTTACCCATTTGCCTTCCGCCGTGGGAACGACTCGGCTGATGTAGACATCGCGTCAGCTAGCAGTTTCCCTGATGTTTCGAGTGAAGATATGAGGGCTCGTGGAGAAAGTTCACTCATCGTTAATATTAGACGACAACCATTCAGAGGAAACAAAATACTCACTCACTGCTCTGCTAGCTGCCACTCAAAAGAGAGCACTGATCAATGAGGACCACGGATAAACCATGAACCCAGTAAAGGGATTAGGCAGCAGCAAAATGGCCAAGATGGAGAGTTTAATGTCAAACTACTTTGATCGATTGTGAGGCCATTTCTCGATGAAGCCAAGCCAGGATCAATGAGAACGTTTCACAACCCAATCCTCCCCAGCAATCGGGAATACGATCGTACCGCGCTTCGATTCGGACTACTCATTCCGGTAATCCGAGGCTATTCCCCAGCTCTCCTCCTCGACGATCCTCCACACTATCATATTCCCCACGATAAATCGTTCGTGGATACATGCACACGGGACGTAAGGTATCATTTCGTAAATTAAGGTGTCTGTTCGTTAGACCGAGCTCTCAATGTTTGGCCAGATAAGGGTGTCCTTTCATGTGATCATCTCTTTGATTGACCCCTATCTATGTAATGATATCTATGCTCTATGCATCGCTATGAGACGTTATGCGACAGCATCCAAGACTGATAAATCTGTACAAGGAGGTATTATACTATAAGCAGTCCCAAAACCATTTCTCCAAATTCGCCACAAATGATGCTTTTCAGTCGCTAAATCATGCCTGATTCAAAGTCTTCCTCGTCGTTCCGCTTCGAAGAGTTCTCTCTTCATATCCATCAACATGTCTTCCAATCGGTACACTTCATCGCGAGATAGTGCTGCTCCTTGTAGTTGCTTCAATCCGCCACGCAGAGTCTCCATAATCGAACTTGATTTGACTTCAGCTGGACTTTCCTCTTCTGTTTCGCCTTGCTCAGCTTCATTTACTGGGTCTTGAATTTCTCCCACAGGACTCTCACGCTCCTCAACTGCAGGCTCTTCTGCGGGCTCTACTCCATCGACTGACATAACTTCCATAGAGTCTCCAACAACCGCATCAGGAATCTCAAGCTCTGGCTCTTGACTTTGCGAGGCTGCATTAGACTCTGTCACGAGTTGTGACATCAGTTCTTCATCTGTATCTCCGCCATCCCGTACATCAGCCGATTTCGACCTTGTCTGGGGTGCTTGAGATAAGGAGGATCGTTTTGCTTTCTTGGACGGTGTCGCATGAGATCTTTGATTTCGAAGTTCCTTGCCCTTCAGTCCAGCGTTCCGTCTCGATGAGCGTCGTACGGTTGGGACAGGTGAGTTGGGTTCTTGAGACGTTGACTGACTATCCTCAGGCTGTTCTTGTCCTAATGGGCCAGCGGATCGTCTCCTTTTGCTGCGAGTCTCGGCGGATACAGCACTTCGCTTCCTCTTCCTCTTACTTCCACGAAGATTTGTTGTCTCTGTTCCGGAGGCCTCTGAACCTGCATCTACAGGAGTAGAGGGGACAACCTCCACTAGCGAGGGCTGCTTGACAATAGTTTGTTCTTCCCCGGATGAGGTGTCTCCTTGAACTTCAATACACTGCCCTGGAGATACATTCTTCTTCTTATTCTTCTTCTGCTCAGGAGAAACAGAAACAGACTCGAACTTTTCAAACTGGTGGCGTGGTCTCGATTCGAGCTCCACCACGAACCGCATGAAGCTGCTCTCCTCTCCTTCGCTAAGTGCGAAAGAAGATTCGTGGTTCTGGCTAGGTTCTTGCTTCTGAGCAATTGTGGATGTTGCGTTGTTTGTCATATCGATAGGACTTGTTTGAGCATCCACAAACTCGTCATCTCCAGATTTTGGCGTTTCTTGGAGCTTCTCTGGCTGTTGAGGACTCTCAACTTGATGGTGGGTAGGTAGTTCGCTCTTCTCTTCCTCCTCTTCAATACTTTGTGCCTGTGCTGCATCTGGCAACACACTCACCTCACCAGTCACTTCTTGGCTCGCCAGACTAGACGGTACAGTTTCACCCTTCTTTGAAGACTCCCACTTCCTTCCACGTCGCTTAGAGCGTTTGCTTTTAGCTGATGAGTTGCTCTTGGTGGGAGTCTGTGCTTCTGGCTGAACTTCTGCTGTCTGCAGGTCGACGGAGGGTGATCCTGGCGGAGATGAAAACTGCCAGCTCTCCATCGAGTCTCTAGCTTTCGACCGAGTCTGTATTTCAGACAAGAGGGGGTTACGTCTTGGCTCTGGAGGTGATGAGGGCGGGTCGTTGATCCCCTCAAGATGGAGAGCCAGACCCCGTCGAGGAGTCGGTGTTGAAGTAATGAACTCTTCATATGATGCCGGTCGCTCGGGGGTAGTCTCCAGGTTTCTCGGTTTTGGAGTGTCGGAATCTTTTGGTTTCTCTTCAATAGCAGCTTGAGATCTTGTCCGGGGACTGGACTGAATACCAGAGTAGAGTCCAGCATTCTCTTCTTGCCGTTGACGAACTTCCATTTGTCGTTCTGTGAGATGTTGAGACTCTCCAACTAGTGGGGATGAAACAATGGGAGCAAATTGGATTTGAGAGTTGTCATGGCGAAGACGAGGGGTAGTGGTTCGTTTGGCCGACTTTGTCTTCGCCGAGTCAGGAGTAGCATCTCTGCGACGCTTTCGTGTCAATGGGCCCCTCAGGCTCATCGGTGTCATCGATGGTGCTGGCAGAACTGCTTGATCAATATCTGGCCCCGTTGACTTCGCCGACGAGAGTGCCACGAAGCTCAAGTCGTCTTGCGAGTCCACGAATGACTGCACTTGTGCTCCAAAATCGCCGCTGGACTCTTCCAGGCCAGGGTACAAGACGTCAACCGTTGGGCGGAGAGAGGCTATGATTGATTTGAGACTTTCAGAGCAGTCCAAGCTCTCTTCATCCTTCACCAAGACATTCCATGTCTCTGCCATCTTGTTCACAGTATGGCGATGTTTGCTCCTGAAACCAGCAGCAATAAGTGGTTCGATTGTGTCGAGGTCCTTCTTCTCCAAGCGACCAAGTGACAAAAGCTGTGCGCATATACTGTCCCAAAGGGATCGTACCTATGGAAAGTTAGTATCTGGAAAGTTACGGCATCGTGAGACTTACCGGTTCAGAGACAGGAGATTCACTGCGCAAGCTCTTGTGCGCGTTCTCATCCTGAATCCAAGGAATTAGTCCTACCTGAAGCTTTGATAGAGTTTTGATGCCGTTTTGCGAGAAGGCTGCAACGATAAAGGCATTGACAGCTTTGAAATAAGCCACGAGCTTTTCGTCAACACACTGAGTCTCGCTTTCGTAGAAGAATTTCATGCTTTGGTTTTGAAGCTGATACAGGTGTTGGAATGGGTCGAATGAGGATGATCGCGATGCAGTTGGAGGTGCGCCCCAAAGTCGTCTTCTGGCAGCCTCGACAGCCTGACGATCACGAGGCAGCTTTGCAACCTCGAACAACGCGATTGCTACTGACAAGGCTATTCCGTTTGACCTTTCAGAATCTTCAAAGAAATTATCGGTGATGATCTTGGCCAGTGGCTCTACAAGGCCAAGTGCTCGGCCAGCATCTCCACACTCCTGAACAATGTGGTCTGACAGAAGATGGAAAAGTGAGAACCAGCGTTCTTCCGGGAGACTGGGATGTGAAACGAGTCCTCGTTCGAGAAGAGAGACGATTTCTCGGTATTCGGGTCCTAGTAGCCTGTCGCTGCTGGGCGGGTGAGAACTAGATACGGCCGTGTTCTGATCCAGGAGTGAGCGGATGTTCTGGGCAGCAAGGATCCATGGGCCATAAGGTGAAAGAGTGTCCCGTGGTAGAAGTCGGAGCATTTCGCGTGAAAGCTCAACACGGGCTCTAACAGGCTTGTCTTGAAAGAATGGCTCAAAAACGGACAAGAAGCACTCGGCGAGATTGCCATCATCAGCCACACCTGGAGGCTTAGAGCTGAGCATCGAGAAGAGATGCAATACTGGGGTTTGAACGGTGCCACTTAACTTGTCGGCCCGGTCAAGTCGGTTTGAGGGTGTCGGAGCAGGCTCGAACGTATTGGCAAGAGACATAGATAATTTCTTCTCCATAAATGAGAGTAGACCAAGATTGCGAATAAGCACCCCAACATAATGCTGGACACTCGAGAGGAATTTTGTCTCTGACTCAGATTCTTCGGATATCCCCCTGGCCCAGATGGTTGACAACAAGTCAAAAGAATGGGCTATGAAACGCGCGGTCTCATCGGCCACCTTAATATCCTTTGCCGAGGCAACAGCGATGGACCCAACAAATGACTGCCAAAGCCTGTAGGTTAGACTTTCAGTATTGGCTAGATCAGTGAACTTCCTCTCCAAAATTGGACCAACGAGAACAAAGACCTTCTCAGAGTTGCGACGAGTCCACCTTAAATCGATCGAGGGCAGCTCTTCGGGGCTTATTAGGGGCATGTCCCTAATGCGGTCGTCCTTCCAGCTTCTTGGAGTTGAAACATCCAAGAGTCCAGTCACAATGCGCGACGCCTGGGTTACCGAATCAGGGAGCGGCTCAGTCGTTCCACCGAGATGAAGTAGTTGTCCTATGAGGGGCTGAAGAACGAGATCCCAGGCTGAGTCGGTCCACAGCATATCGTTGTTAGGTCGGAAGGCGTAGTAACATAGGTTACACACGCCACCCAGAACTGTTCTTCGAAGCTTTAATGCCTCTTCTGATTGCTTCGAGTTGATCTTACGACGTAATTGGCTTGCCAGAGGTTGTCCCAAGGCACCAAGGGATTTAGCCGCCATTTTGTTGCTAGTAATAGAGAGATAAACATATCTGTTCCAGGCGTAGTTGGCTTCCAGCTTTGTTTGTAAATCGGTTGCGTTGAAGGAGTCCTGGGCAAGCTTGAACCATGGTGCAAAGTGCACCCATCGACTGATGGGACATTGCAGATAAAGGGTGACTACACCCCATATTTGAGGTACAGCAGATAGGTGTTCTTGTTCCTTGAGCATCTCCTCAAGTTTGCGGATGTAGAACTGAATGTAGGTTGTCTTGTTATCCGGAGACTGTAGCATTTCTGTCACCTTGCGCATCACGCTCTTCTCGTTTCGGAGCGCGAAACCTGCTTCTGTGCCTAGACTGATGGCTTGAGCTCTAATATCCCGGACCCTGCTGAGCATGTCTGTGAACATATCCTTCAGCCAGTCTGTATAAACAGCCATATGGATTCTAGATTGCTTTACAAGTCGCTTGTATATCTGGATGCGGCCCATAATGATACTCTTTCCAGTCAGGTGGTTTTCGATGTTGTGCAAAGATGTGATTAATCGACCGACTCGGTCAGAAGACATTACTTTGGGAGAGAAGGACTGGAAAGCAACCACTTGCATAAGATGACGTGCCAGATCCTTCGGTAGGGCTGGATCGGAGAAACATCGAATGCAATGGTCGATTATGAAGATGCCAAAATCGGATGTAAGAGTTGACGCAATGGCAGGGAAATGCAAAAAGGTCGTTAAAAGGTTGAGAGCGTGGTTGACGAGGGAAGAGTCGGGAGTTCCTCTCTCGTTCTTGGATTTAACGTCGCGTTCGATGAAGGACATGAACAGGCTCATTTTCCCTTGCAGAGCAACTCTGTCGGGCAAGTTGTTTGAGGCCTTGAGCGCACGAGAGAGCATCATGTAGGCGTCGAGCCGCAAGTCCCGATCGGGACCAGCAAGCTGTTTTATAGTTGAATCCAACATTTCGGCGATACTGGCTTGGTTTGAAAGGCCGTTGGACTGGCCATGGAGAGAGGATGCTAGAGGGTTCGGCGACGGCGACGGCTTGAGGATGCCCTTAATGGGCCTCGAGGCGGCGGAAGGTGTGGTGACAGGTGAGGATTTGAAGAATTTTGAAGCTTCAAAATTTGGAGGATCTTTGTATTCGGTATGACTCGACCATTCGACCTTCTTCCTCGACCGTCTCGAAGTCGAACCCGAGTTGGTTGCCCCGGTCGACGTAGGGGTATTAGCACCTGGCGGTGTCTGAAGGCTCAGTCTTGGGTCGAATGGGCGATTAACGGAGGCCTTCATGGGATCTCTTTTGTCTGGAAGAGATTCTCGAGGGGGGGTTGGAGGTCGAGCTGGGAGTTCGTCGAGGGTGGTGGAGGCCTGGGCTGAAGATGCCATGGCTGCTAGGCAGCGTCGGCGATCTAGACAGCAGTTGTTTGGCCGATGAACCGGGAAAAACGCATACGACTATTAATTATCGGGAATTAAAACAAACGAAACAATGGTATATAAAGACACGGCAATCGCAATTGATTAGAGAAGCGGTCAGAAAGAGAGTGTATGGTTTGTATTAGCTGGTGGTATGCGCAGCCTTGAAGTCTGAGTAACATAAATCCATAGCATACGAATCTGGACATCGAGTCGAGTTGAGTAAGTAAATGCTTGACAGGTCCGCGCTTCAATTCTCCGGGCCAACGCGCCAGACGAACGCGATTTGGGATGGTAAAAGCGCGAATCAATTAAAAGTTGCAGGGTCCGCGCCTAGGGGATGCCCCATAATTTACCTACTAACTCAGGTGGTATTTGAAGATTTTAGGTAAGCGAGACCGTCTTTGTACCCGCTACAGATCTCGCACGGGTACTATCGTGGCAATTTCAGGTACTATGGACTCTTCGCCTTCGATACCAGATGACAACGGAATACCTGGTTGCCTGTTGCAGGGCAGCAAGCTTGCCTAAGAAATTCAAGACAATTAACATGCTGTACCTGTAATAAGATCAGATAGTGAAGAGGGAAGGAGTGAGGGTGTGTACAGACGTCCGGAATACTTACAAATGCCATATCTTCTATCCATTGCGCTTGCCTATAATCGACCATTCTAAGTGTGTCCAGCTAGCAGTACGTTTTGTTAGTGGCTCAATTCCAATTTGTATCATCATCTCCCCACCCATCTTGAACCACACTTAAACAACACCCTTCGGCCACACAACAGAATAATCAACACGTGAACTTAACAACACATCTACACAACATTCATTATGGCTACTCTACCCCCTGCTGGTTTACCTACAGGGTCCGAGAAGCTCAAATACATCAAGGAGCTGATCGATGACCTGACCGAAGATCTCAAAGAGGAACTATATCTGCCAGAGGGTATGTACTCCAGACAGGTGTGGGTGCTCTTGCTAACGCCAAAGATAGACCGCGCTGCAGCTTTGGAGCAACTTAAAGTTCTCACTCGAGATCCTTCTAACGCCGATCCCCTCTATACAGAAGAGGTCCGTAAACCCCCTGTCCTCCCAGTGGAGGGTTTATTGTATCGCTGACCATCTTAAATAGGGCATCTCTACGCTCCTTCGACATGCTTATGACAAGCCGTCTACTAAGAGCGCTGATGCGGCACGGCGAGTACTGTGCAATGCCATGGTGCTCAAGCCCATCAGTCGGGAGATATTTGTCAACAAGGGCTTTGCTCCTAAGGCCTGCCAGGGGCTCAGTGGTGGAAGTTTCGACGACGAATTCCTCAACTCTCGCATTTTGTTCCTGTCAACTTACGGTACCAAAATTGATCTTAAGAAACTCATCGGTGACGAGAAGCTGGCGGAACGCATCTCTGAGAACCTGGCTCGACATGTAAAGGGGTCAGACTCAGGCAAGGCTAAGAGTGACCCAATGCAAGATATGGCCCTCGTCGAAACCGCGAAACTCTTGTTTAACGTCACCCATTTCTGCCCCGACAAAGCGTCCTCATTCACTTCAGCGATACCGCACCTGGTAGCTCTACTTCTCAGGCAAGATATTTCACAGACGAAGCCGCTTGACCCACCTGTCGGATTCATAATCAACGCGCTTGCCAACCTTGAAGTAGGGTTGCCAGATTGCCGTACGTCAATCCACCCAGAGGACGATCCTGAAAAGCTAGTGTCCCGACTGATCAGTGTCCTGGATGCTGCGTTGAAAAATGTCCCCGACAATCAACTGGACGCTACCGTGACACCACTGGTTGGCGTCATAAAGTCTATCCACACGCATGCGCCTGAGTCCAGCAAGAAATGCATGCGGGAGAAGCTTTTGCCTACTGAAGAGGACCGAAAAGAAGTCCTTGGCAAAGGAGATACGTTGTCTGCCAAGTTGCTTCAAAACTTCAACAACCCCCTAGCTCCGTCTATTGGAACTGTCATTCAATTCCTGCTTTACGACCTGTCGGACAATGATGCCAACAAGTTTGTGGAGAACGTCGGCTATGGCTTTGCGTCAGGCTTCCTTTTCCAGAACAACATACCAGTTCCTCCTTCAGCATCTGACACCGGTTCACAGAAGCCGGTCAATCCCGTTACCGGTCAGCACGTAGATGCAGAGAAGCCCGTCAATGAACGTGAAATGACAGAGGAGGAAAAGGAACGAGAAGCTGAAAGACTCTTTGTGTTGTTTGAGCGGTATGAATACCCCCTTACTGTACTGCTATTGCAAAAAGCTAACTGAATCGCAGATTGAAAAATACAGGCATTGTCGATATTCAGAATCCAGTGGAGGCGGCTGTTAGAGAAGGCCGTTACAGGGAGCTTAAGGAAGATGAAGTGGAGGAGATTGAATGAGTTCCTTGATGACTCTTATTGTTTCTTTTATCAATAATCTGGTGAGGCTGACGGGTTTGTTTGTTATGGTTTGAGGTCGGTGATAAATAAAACGACTGAGCTGTAGACCGGTGACGACAATGAGAACAAAGACAAGCGTCTGTGTCTAACAAATGAGAATGAACCCTTTTGTGCCTGCCTTCAAAACACCCCTCATTTAGTTTAAATCCTGATAATAAGTTATGATGAGGCAGGCAGAAATTAATCGCTACCTCCGCATAATAAATACTTCTCGAGCTATCTCAACTTTACCAAACTCTCTCGTACCTCGCACACCAACTCCAACATTTTCTATTTAACACAAGTTACAGATCTACTTGTATTCTCTCTATCATCCATACACAGCCGCAGCGCTTACACTTCTGCCAACGCTTTCCGCCATCAAAAGATTTCGCGTGACATTACAGTTGCCATCAGTTGTCATCTGCACGACACTCCATTTCATTTCCTCTTATCCAGACAAGACTTGTCATCGCGTCTTCGCCCTTAATCTAGCATATCAACATCCACAAGAAGGTATTTCCTTGTATTTGAGTTTCGGTCAGTGATTCCAGCACATTTCGTCTTCCAGATTCAGAGAGCTAACGGGTGCTTAGGACCAAGGCCTCCCCTGCTGTTACCAACACACACGCGTTTGTTCTCACCAAGCTTGTTTCCAAACTTTCATCCAAGCAAAAGAGCCTTTATCTTGTCTTCCCCATCAGTCTCTGTTATCAATCGTCGATAAGATGCCTACTCCTGAGCATACGCCTACTGTCTTCTATGCTCGCGATAAGTCGCCATTTGGCGAGTCCGAAAAGTTAGCGTTAACCTTTTTCCTTTCAGGAGCATATGCTAATCTTAGAATAAACAACAGTCTTCGCGAGAGTATCGAGGGTGACGAACCTCTGGTGAATATTGTCTCTGACCTTATGTCGGAGGACGAGAAAAACAGCGAGGATTCCGTGACTCCCCCACTTGAAGATGGTCAAGAGAACATCGCACCTGCAAAGCGGTCTTTTTCGCCAGAAGATGATATTCCTAAAGAAGCCCCGAAGAGGAAGGTTGGCCGTCCTGCTAAGCGTCAGCGCCGCGTTGAGCCCGATGGTGATGTTGTGCTTCGACGCTCCCCGCGACTCTCCTCCGTTGCTTCTTCGGTCAATGAGGAGATTCCTGAACCTGTCATTACTCCGGGCAAGAGAGGACGCGGACGCCCTCCCAAGAAGAAGGCAACCTTGGTTGTCGAGGTTCCTCGAGCCAGCACCCCTGTCGTGACTCCGGCCAAGAGAGGACGTGGACGCCCTCCCAACATGAAGAAAACAACCTTGGCTGTTGAGGGCCCTCAGGCCAGTACCTCTTTCAAGGGAAGTTCAAGACGTATTCTTGCCAAGAACGCGACTGATAGCGAGCCTGAGCCTGAATGGGAGGTTGAAAAGGTTCTCGACTCCGGAATCGACCGTCCAACTGGAGTGCACCTTTATCTGGTCAAGTGGAAGGGTTTCTCCATGAAGGAGAGCACCTGGGAGCCAAAGAAGAATCTGGCCAACTGCCTCAAGCTGATTCAAGAGTATGAAAAGAAGCATTAGGGGGGCTAGGCTACCGGAGTCGGAGGAAAGATTTCATCTAAGGGTATTGTGAACTGGAACGGAGAGACAAATTGGCGAATTATTATTTGCATGGCATATTCTGAGAGGCGTATTGACACATTTTTCTAAACTCCTGTTCCTTGACGTTTTCATAGACTAAATCAATGATGAGAAGCCAACAGCGGCTCCAACAAGGGGAAGCAAGCTTCGCACCAGATTTAGAACTCCCCATCTTCCGATCGATTTGGCCACATCCTCCTGTGAAGCCTCCAAAGTTCCGGCAGCGGCCTTGAACAGAAGCTCGTTGGTGGACTTCATGAAAACAATGGTAAAAGGTACGATGGAGACTGTCAAAGCTGCAGCGGTCGCCAAGCCTTTCCAGCTACGGCCTTCTTGACTGGCCGCATATGCGGCGTAGAGATAAGCCGCTGTGGTTGTTGCGGCAAACTTGGGCATGAGGGCGAAGCCACGGTTGAATAGTTCCTGCCATACGGTGGCGCCGGTGGGTGCCGAGAGTTGGAGAGCGGCTGGGACGCCAGCAAGAGGTAAAGAGATGATGAAACCTGTTGGTCTTTGTGAGTATTAATGTATATTAAATGAGACTTAGGTTAGGCTTACTTGAAGCCCAAGCTGAGCCGGTGATGCCTGTGGCCGTGGCCAGAAGAGATGGGAGAGAGATTGAGAGTGGTATTTATGGTGTTTGAATGATATTTCGATTAATTGCTTTGTATGGATGTTCGCTTTGATGAGCTGGTTGACTTGAGAATGAAACGATTCGAATTCAATACTTAGAGTTCTATATATAATGACGACTATAAACTTTGGATGGTACCGTAGAGCGTTGACAAAATCAGCCCTGCTAGTCCCCGGTCCCGCATTAGAACTTCTGTCCGGTTCATTGTTTCACTGTTACCGGATCAAAAGTGGAACTCGTCCGGACTGGAAACTATCACGGACTTCTGAAATGTCCGGTCGCGGCCGGTCAAAAGATCATCGACATCCCGATCGGATGTGGCCGATTGGTTAATATGGATATTGTATGCCCTTTTCGGTCGTCGACTCACAGTGCGTTACCGGCCTTTTCCTTATGCGCAAAAAATCCATGCAGGGTGACTTCCTCAAGGATGCCCCGGGCGTCAGGTTCTGTCCACGAAGATGCGAATTCCATCCCGCACTTCTTGAGGACGTTTTGACTGGCGACGTGATCGCCTACTGTGACGGCCGTGATACACTCGTCTTTGATTTCACCGTCGCCTCGGACAGTGTTCTTATCCACCGATATCTCAACCTCCGTCCTTGGCAACGTCCACCAATGGTCAAGGTAACCTTTGACGAACTCAGAAGCATAACCCTTGCCCCAATGCACCTTCAAAAATTGATATCCTATAGCTGGCCAGCCAAGCTCAGCTGACCACACGCAGGACCCTCCTATTCCAACAAACTCGCCCGTCTCGGTGAGACTGATGATCCAGTCGTAACCTTTGACATCGTTTGGAGGCAAACGGCGATTGAGACTCTTTTGTGTCTCCTCCATCTCTACATCAGGACGGCCTTGGGTCGACCAGATCATGCCTTCGGGTTCTGTGCGAACAGCCCGAACGTACTTGAAGTCGTCCTGAGTCATAGGTCGCATTGTCAAACGTTTTGTTTGGAATGGCTTTCGTTCGCTATTGGGAGGGAGAGGATAGACGGGAAGTGTTGTCTTGACTGTTACATAGTCAAGAGGTGGCTTTTCGACAGGATCCATCGCCATTGTTGGTTGTTGTTGCAGGGTAAGAAGAGCGCGAAACGCGAAGTGCGAAGTAGGTTAACTAAAGAAAGCAAGTTCAACTTTTTGATCGAGGCTGTTAGTGATTAAGAAAAGCTTGATGCTTTCGGTATTTTATACCTACTCTTTAACTCCGAAGTCGTTTGTACAAAGGTAAACAAGTGAGTCACGAATCGTTATCCATCGTTACCCCATGAGTCAACCCGACCTTGAGTACTTTAACGTTATCTGGTAATGGAAGTTATCGTATCGCAAAGGTCCCCGCCGATACCCTACAGCACCAATTTTCGCAAGAGGAACATTAACGAAGGATAACACACGCTTAGGATTTAGCCAAGACCCTTGAAAAAATGATTCAATGAGGTTAGCTTCAGCCTTGGTGGGCGAATCCTTCACATGCCTAAAAATTGATAGGAACAAGACAAAGCCAGACAAGGTAAAGCAAAAGACAGGTACAACGTGAGATCCCGTCGATTTGGGCGAAAAATCGACCCCCAAAAATCGAGACGTCACTACCTAAACTGCCATCCATGGGGTGGGGCTGTTTTACCGGCACTTGTGTATTTTCATTGAAGACTGTCTTTAATAAACTCAACGAGCCCCAACGCCAACATTCGTCACAGAGAGTTGACTTTCTGCCCCCGTTAACGTTAGAAAACCTAGTTACTGGCTGTCTCGTTCATTTATCACTGGCTACTACTGTACACTTACTGTACCCAAAAAAATGAGCACCCGAGAAGGCCGTCCGGCCAAAGTGCTCAGCTGCTCCAACTGTCGCACACGCAAAATTAAATGCGACAAGATACAACCGTTTTGCGGTCAATGTTCTCGTTTTGGGCTCGACTGTGTATTCCCTTCAAGAAAACCAACCAGACGCGCTCCGAGACCGCGTCAGAGTGAACTCCTCGATAGGATCAGCCGTCTGGAAAGCATCGTCAATCAGGCTGACCCCGCCAAATTGAAGCAGTTGGATGAGGAGAATCTCCACCCTCAACCTAGGACGAGTTCGCTGTCTGCCACTTTGGATGATCACTGTGAAGAGTCGCAGGCTGTAGCTACCCAGGCTGCTAATGTAGAGGCTAGCGAGCAGTATCTTAGCTCAGGCTTCTGGGGGAACTTGTGTGCTGAGGTTGAGGGTATTCGACAAGCGTTGAATCAGCCATCTGATGAGGATGATGAGGACGAAGAGGGTAATAGCCCAGAATCTTTCGATACGCCCTCGACGGCTCCCTCGGGTTACTTGCTTGGAAATCCCGAATACAGCACCCGACAACCATTAGCACATCCTCATCCGAATATCATGATACGGCTCTGGGCAATTTACTCGCGCAACGTAGACCCTCTCATGAAGATCCTACACCGTCCGACTATGAGCAAACACTTTCAAGCCTACATCGAGTCACCAACAACACACCGATTCACCCCAGAAATCAATGCTCTCATGTTCGCTATATACTTTTGTGCGGCTGCTTGTCTGACACCAGAGTCTTGCTTTAAGCAGCTAGGGGGGAGCAAAGAGGTTCTTACAAGACGATATCGCCTGGCCGTCGAACGAGCGCTCGCCGAAGCAGATTATCTCAGTACTACCAAGCTGGAAACTCTGCAAGCCCTGACGCTTTACACTAGCATGATCCGTGTGCATTTGCATGACCGAACGTGTTGGGTTCTCACGTCTCTTGTCGTCCGTATTGCCCAGGGCCAAAACCTTCATCGGGACGGCGACGGACACCGTTTCACACCGTTTGTGGCCGAGATGAGAAGGCGCTTGTGGCATTTTATCGTTGTCCTTGATATCCGTGGCTCCGAAGACAGAGGCTCAGACTCAACGATTGTTGGATCGAGTTGGGATACCATAGAGCCTACGCCGATTGACGACGTCGATTTTGGTCCTGACTCACCAGGCCCCTTGATTCCAAAGCCAACGCCCGCCGAAAACGTCGTCTGCCTGTGCATGGCCATGTGCTCGAGGATATTTGGGTTCTTGTCACATCCAGGCCACAATACCAGAGGCGAAACCGAACATTTCTTATACACGGAAGATGAGCTAATATCTCACATTCGCCAACTGGAAAACACCTTCATTCAAACCGCCCGACACTCACACCTTCCTTCTGTTTACGCTTCCGAGATCGCCCGTATTGTTATTCTCAAGCTTTGGCTGAATATCCAGTATCCCTTTAATGGTGGACCAGCTCCCGACCGACCTCGCGTATCAAAAGAAACTATGCTACGAACTGCAATCTCCATCATTGAGCTGCGCGAGCGCATGACCAAGAATCAATGGGAGGACCGTTTTGCTTGGTGGACAGACACATATGTGCAGTGGCATCCTCTGGCAGTCGCATTGGCTGAGCTGTGTGTGCAGACCGAGGGAGAGTTGGTGGAAAAGGCCTGGGTCGTCGTGGAGAGCACATTCCCCTCATCACGCGAACACATCGCCGACACAGCTAAAGGCTCGCTTTGGCGACCTATCAAGAAGCTGCTCAAGAAGGCGAGAGCGGCGAGAACAGAAGCGCTGATGAGGCGGATGGATCTTAACCGGAGTTTGGACTTGGATCCTACAGCATCTTTCATGCCTTCAAGTATGGACATGTCTCAGCCAATGCAGTTCGACCCGAGTCAGCAAATGGCAAACATCCCAGTGTCAGGACCAGGTCTGACGCAACAGTACGATACGAGCAGTATGAACCCTTCAATACTGTTCGATCCACCGGAAGTTTTGAATCTCGACTTCGGAATGGGATTAGAGCAAGGCGTGCCTATGGAATGGTCATACTGGACAGAGTTTTTCAACGATACACAAATGGAGACATCTCCAGGAAGCGGGACAGGCGAATCGTCGTAACAGTTCACAATCGATAGTCATTGCTAGTTTATAAACCCAATCAATTGTGCATCACACCGGCCAGCATCTTGCATGCTCAGAATTTTTTGGTTCATTCATTGCCCATTTTATTGAGCAAAGTCAGTTGATATTTCCATGATCCCGTGTAACACCCGCAGAGCCTAACCATCCTCTAAACCGAAATCATCTTAAGCGAAAGTGGAAGGTCGCTTCGCGCTGAAGACCTTCTTGGTGTTCTCCTTGGTGATACGGTGGGGGAGGGGGAAGCTCAGGTTCTTCTGGGTGAGCTGGCGGATGTAAGGTCGCTTGATGTCCTCGGTCTTCTCGAGCTCGACGACGCGGAGGATCTGGACGGTGATGTTAGTAACTGCGACGCAGAATGTTTAACCGAGTCATGAATTCGACGTACGTGGATGGACCTGAAGCGGGCACGGTGGCGGGCGGCCATGTCGGAGTAGAGGGACTCGACGGCATCTGTTCGGGACAGCTCACGGTACTCCTTGTACATGTTGTGTGTACCGGAACGAGAGTCGTATCGGATCCAGATACCGAAGTTCTTGACCTTGAGGGGGTGCTTCTCGTTGATCTGAAATTTTCGAGTTAGCGTGGTCCGCTGATTACTCCAAGTTCGATTTTGCTGTTACATACCACCTTGACGCTGACGATCTCACCGGTGGTCTTCTTGACCTTGTTGAGACCTCGCAAGAAGTACCAGTATCGGGACTTGGCGACCGTCGTGTTGGGAGCGAAGATGGTCATGCGGTAGAGGGCGGGTGTAGGGTCAGCCTCAGTGGGCAAGTGGCGCCCGATGACCTCGTATTCCTGAAGACGGCCTGATTGCATGGTCAGTATGAGAAGTTTCTGGTGCTAATTGATCTGATGCCGCAAGCCGGAGGATAAATGTCGAAATTCGAAGGCGTGTGTGTGTGCGTAGTTCGATGTCCATGTCGAAATTCGAAACTGAGTTTCCGCGCCAAAATTTTGCTGGACCCCCGCTTCAACAAGCAATCGAAAGTTGTGCGAGCGAATATCGAGGTTGTTGTAGTCCCCGAGGGCCTTGATCCTTCATCCTCGCTCCCCTCCTAGTCAAGTTGAAGAAATATCGAAATTGTTTTTTTTTTTCCGTCGTAATTATCCTCCGGCGGGCGACATCGTCATGATCGAGCGCATAAAACAGAAATTTGCTTACCCATCTGTAATGATAATTAGTTATTTCCCTTGTGTGAGTCTGTATTGTCGACTTACTGTGACGTTGGTCAATTCCGACTGCGAAGGTTAGTGAAGATGGCCGAAGTTGAAAGATCCCAAGCGATAAATTTTTGTGCGAAGGTGAGGGCAAGAGACTGGGTCGTAGCTTCTGGAGGGCTTGGGCCCCAACAGCGATTGGTCGAAACAGATCCACCTCAACTGAGCGTCACGTGTAGGCCTGTCGGATATGGTTGCCAAGACAGGTGGGTCTTGTGGCCAATCAGAAATGCTGACAGGAGCTCAAAGAAGTTGTGAGCGAAGGAGTGAGTGAAGGTGACTTCAACGACAGAGTGAGGCTGGTATCGGCTTGAGTAACAACAACTTTAGCATTCTACCAGTATATCTCAGAAATTGGAATTGTACTGAGATACTATAACGAGCACACGCTATCATCTCCTGGATTTTCTGTGGATGCTTAAGATTAATTGCGACTAAAGCTCTCACTCAAAAACACAGCCCGTGTCTAATACGAATCACCATGAACACTACTTTCGAGCAGTTCGCGGAGGCTCACTCACTACGGAATGGATATAAACTTGCGCAAACCCTCTCGCCTGTTCCTCCAGCAGATGATCCCCAGCGACTGATGGCTGTATGGCGTAGCACAAATTCTCACAGTGTCAAAGGCGATATCAAACACTTTATCAAGTCTAGCACAGCTCATCGACGGAAACTGGACCATGATGAGACGACGGGTTGGGTCGAGGTGTACACCTCATACTGGAAGGCTGTTTCTGAGATCTTGGCGGGAGAGAGCGGAAAGGTAAGAAACTAAGTCTGGCGTTAGAGTCCTACTATACTAATACATGGCATAGTCTACATGGACGAAAGTGTATGAGGCATGGAGGGAACTGACATCAGTACTCATCCGCGGGTACAACTCACATGGATTCGAAGCGTGGACTATCCCATCTCTTTATATGGTGGGCAAGTATCTGCGGTTATTTGCGATTAAATCCGACGAGGAGCGTCGGGCTAAAGCCTTTGATAATGGTCCTGGAGCTTCGTTGATATCGGATGATTTCGATCCCGAAACAGACAAGCAACTTCAACTCAGAGATTGCGAAGGACACCTCAAGCGTATTTTCTCGCTTTGCTTAAACGACAGGTAAGTTTGTTTTTGCTTCGGTCACTGGACCATGGCTGATTGCAATCAGAGCGCCACTCGAAGAATCACGAAAATGGGGGATCTATTTTGTTATCAATCTCCTTTTCAAGACTTACTTCAAACTGAACTCAGCCTCTTTGTCAAGAACCATTCTCAAGACACTGGCTGTGTACAATGACAAAGGAGATATGCCACCACTTGAAATGTTCCCTAAATCTCAGCGAGTGACCTTCAAGTTCTACGAAGGTGTCTTGCTGTTCCTGGAGGAAAATTACATCAAAGTCGGTATATGTCTCATCTCACCCCGGACTAATCTAACGTTATTTCCAGGCTGAATCACACCTTAACGAAGCATGGCAACTGTGTCATAAAGACGCTCACGCGCAGTCCGAGTGCGTTAAGACCACAGTCGTTTGACGATGTTTACTGACTGACTATAGACGAATTCTTACCTACCTGATCCCCTGCCGTCTTCTTACTAGTCACGTCCTTCCTACTAAAGCCCTCCTCGAGAATTACCCACGACTACAAGAGCTTTTCCTCCCTCTAGCTACCTGCATCAAATCCGGCAACCTGCAGGCCTTCGATCAGGCTCTACAACGCGGTGAAGCTGAGTTTGTCAAGCGACGCATCTATCTTACTCTTGAGCGAGGCCGAGATATTGCCTTGCGTAACCTACTACGTAAGGTCTTCATCGCTGGTGGATTTGATGAACCAAAAGAGGGTGACGCAGCCCCGGTCCGCCGTACCAGAGTTCCCGTAGCCGAGTTTCAGGCTGCCATTAGTATGGGTAGCGGTCATTTGGTCGATCCGGATGAGGTTGAGTGTATGCTGGCCAACATGATTTATAAGGTACGTTATTCAAATTTTCCTTGACAGGGCTCTGTTTGCCTTGTGGTCTCGTCGTTTCTTTAATGGGGAATCCTTTAAGTGGTCGTTGGGTATCCGCGTGGCAGTCATTTGACTATATACCTACGTGTCACCAGAGTGTTGCCTTAATTGCGTGCCTGCCTGGGGCATTCACGACATTTATTCCCACTCCCCTCCATCTTAGCCTTACAAACATCTGAGTCACTAACATACATGCTTGTTAGGATCTTATGAAAGGTTATATCGCACGAGAACGAGGAATCGTGGTGCTGTCTAAAAAGGGAGCTTTCCCCGGCACAGGACTGTGAGGTGAGGCTGCCGGAGGAAGTTATTGTGAGAGACATGGTCTGACAGACAGGAGAAGCGTGAAACTCTAGCCTTGTTTCTCTAGACTTGCTATTGTAGCTCTAAAAGTAGGCAAGATGGATAGATACCGCAACCGTCAGGATGACGCCTGCGTCGACAAATCACAAACCAGTTTTCACGATATCTGTTATACATTTGTTTTTTTAGTCAAAGCTCACAATTGAGCTGGCTTGACCTCCCCGTTTGTTATAGTTATCTCTGTGCTATATTCACGGCCAAGCACAGCAGCGTGCACTACCCTTGCAGCTCGCGGCTTTGCATCTGCACCTTATGCTTCTCAGCCCCCAATTGTTGATGCTTCAGATACAGTAACTATACCTACATGCATTTGTTTACTTTTGATGGCGCCCTGTGACCTTAGTTTGGCTTTTTGTTGAATCCGATGCGGCGTCGATATCCCCGCAGTTCACACTCGTGGTCTGCGTGGTTCGCTTCCTTTCGCTCGCATGTGTTAGGTCGCACTCTATCTCCAGCGTGACTCACGGTCGGGGATCTCTTCCGTTGTAAGCGACGCATGTTTCACGCTGTGATTGGGCACTCTTAATAAACCTTGTTGGATGTTGAGTTTGGTGTTTATATCGGGAACTTTTGATTCTCACTCAAAGTTACAATAACGGACAAGACGTGATTTTCAAGACATGAAGTTTATTCCAAAGCTCGCTCTTTTCGAAATAGCTCGTCCAAAAGAGCGTCGTGAATAATAATAATACAGTTTTTTCGTCCATCCGTCGCGCAGATGACAGTCTTGGTATCCATATTGCAAAGTCATCGTGAAAAGGAAATCCCGACCAACCCAACCGGCTCGCTTTGAACGAGACTAAGTATCCGAAACCCCGTGCACCAAGATAAGAGCCCTCTAGGGGCCAGTAAGAAGGGTAATTGTACAAAAGAAAAATAAATTCCAACGCCAAATTGCAACCGTTGAAACGCCGTGAAAAAGCATGTAGTAGCCTAAACTCCAATCGCAGGTATTCTCTTTAGTTTTATGGTATTGGCCAATCCTGTGAAGTCGGCGCCTTGTTTCGAAAAAGACGAAAGAGAATCGTGTTTCATTATGTCAAAGAATAAGCCACTTGTTGAGGGGAAGGGTATTAAGAGAAGTGGCGGTTTGAACGAGGAGTGTTTCTACAATGTGTTAGTTCATCGATCAGTTGTAATATGTAGGTTGAGACTCACTGTGAAGTCGAGATGTCGTCGACGTGATTGCAGAGAGCGACAAAAAGATCGAAGAAAAGTTGAGTGCCGCCGTTGTACATTTCAAGTTGCATAGTTCCACTTCTCTTGAAAGTGCTGCGCGAGCGGATGATAAGCGCGAGATAGTGAGCTCGGAGCTTAGAGTCTGTGTCGGGAGTGTTGGCGTAGGCGTATCTGGCTGAGGCGAGAATGGTGCTGCACTGAATTCCAGATTCTGGGACCACTTGTAAGCAAAGGGATGTGAAGGCAGGAAAAATGAAACATACGAAGTCCTTGTTTTCGCAGCGATAACTTCTTGAGCTCATCAAGACCATACTTCTCCGCCGCACAATAGATGACAGTGTCCTTGAGAAGGTCTCCATCAACACCACGATGGTAAACTGTGCTTTCAACAGCAGCGCGCTGTTCTTCGCTGGCAGCTTCTAACTCATACGAGTTTCGGCGCTTGTTGTGAACGAGACGAGGCGTGTAGTCGCCCTTGTACAAGAACTCGAGCACAGAGCTGAAAATCTCGGGCTCTTCGTCGGGAAGTGAGATGCGTTTGCTGGCAACGTCCATGTATCCATTTCGTAGAGCGTTGTTGAAGAAAGGACTGTTGGAGAGGACGTCCTCATGGGCGGCAAAGAGACGTTGCTCGCTGCCGACAACGAGAGTAACGATAGGTGAAGCCATAGTGCTGAAGTTTTGTGAGAAACTGTTATTGCATAGATAGTAGCGATAGACTTACTCTCCCATCATGGTATCACCACTGGCACTGGTCATGGAAGTCATCGTTGGTCGACGATGGTGACGAGAATCATGTTTTCGCTTGGCAATGCCACTGTCTTTGCTGAATGAGGCACTGGATTTGCTAGCCTTATGACCCTTTGAGAAGCTCTTATTTGAGCTCTCATGACGCCTGGAAGAGGAGAACATATTGACTGATTGTGTGGAAGATATCGAGAGAAAGTCGATATTTTGTATTATTAAAACGACAGGATCGTTGGCTCGTTTTATACTCGTTGGCTGATAACGTGGTGGGCGGCAGAGTAGGCAGAGGCAGAACAAGGCAACAATAAAAAAGAATGAGGCAGACGATGATGATAAAAAACGCCGGAAGAAGATCGCCTCGGACAAAAATTGAAACCTACCTCAGGTTCAAATAGTGATTTTGGAAAAAAGTAACCACTCTTCTGATTCGTCTCAGGATACGGGGGGAAAGCCTACAGGATGGGAGAGACGAGACAGCATCTTTATAACATACGAGGCTTGCCCCGTGCGAATATGGGCTGCCTGATGTAGAGGCACCCCCGCCGATAAACCATCCGCAATCATCCTTTGCATGAAGGCGAGTCAGCCCTTGTTTGGTCTTGGTGATAAGTCTAGCCCCGACGCGTGTGCCAGCCCGGGTATCCGCGTAGAGGGGGTCGCGATATTGGCACGATTACACGTGATTCATTACAGGGCAGTTTAATGGACTCCAGGCGTCTGTCGTTGGAATTTTACAGGGGGATGTCCAGGGATCGGACGAAAAGTAGGAGTCACAAAGAAAAGGGGGCTGGGAAAAAGAAGCAAAGCATGGACCGAATAAGTAAGGGGGCCTTGTTAGTGAGTTTGACTTAAGCCTCTTTAATTGAGGCTTGAAAGCCTCTGTAACAAATTACAGCGGGCGAAAGAGTGTCATGGTTCGCCTCTGCAATTAGTAACTGTGGGGCGCTGAGTGCTGAATGGAGATCCTCTCAAGGCAGAAGCCCACGAGCTCATGGGACTGCATGATAACGCATGCTAGATGATGAAGCTGCAAGGCTCTGGAATTCTGGCCGAGCCTCGTCATTTTTTGCATCATTCTAATCGTAAGCTCTCAGAGATTCAATTGATCTCAATTGAACTTCATATCCGTGTTGGTTGAGCATCTATGGCTGATAAAGCTTCCTGTCGTCTATCTAATCCTCACGACTTCACATCATGGCCTCTCGCCTTCGGACACACTCTCAACCGCAAATAACTTTTTCCTTTTTAACCCCATGCTGCTTTAATTGATGGTGGACCATTTAGCCTTGTCTCATGGTCCGAGGGTATGATTTAGCAAGGGGCACCAAGGTAAGGTACCTGGCATAGCTCTCCCAACACCTCCACACTCGATACAGTCTGCTGGGTTTTAGCGACCCTTTAGTCCAAGGCTCGGATGAGATTTGAGGGCATCGATGGTGACATTACCCGTTATACGGAATGGGTCCCTTGACCGTGACGGCATTTGGCAGTCACACACTCTAGACATCCCTGTCCACCACGGCTGCAGATGACCGACATGTCCCGAATTCACGCCAGAAGAACTTGAGACGTCGTTATTCGCCCCTTTGCTCAACCAGTTTCAAGTCAATCCGTTCCTTGCATTGTTCAAAGCTTCCCCTTTCCTTAACATCTCTGGCTGTCGTGCCCGTGTGACAGCCGTGGCGATGGAGTGTGCAAGTGCTTGTTTGCCTGCTGCCCTCACCATGGCTTCATTGTGCAGTGCCCCGCGTACCTTTTGTCGCTCCACCGGAAGCCCAACCCGTTGGCACCGCTCAAACAACTCTTCGCCGTGATTGGCAGGCACAAGCTCATCTTTCCCTGCTTCCACGATGAATATGCCGGGCGGCGTCTCCGGAAACCTCTTGGCTATCATGCCTAGGTTAGTCCAGCTATCCAGATGGTTTCGGAGAAATGGCCATAGATATTGGTATGGGAGCCACTTCTGTGGGTATAACGCTTGAAGCATAGCTCGAACGTTTGTAAATGGTGTTTCGAGAATAACACCATCTATTGTTAGATTGGGAGGGAACTGGCCTTTGGCTGCCAGATTAGTCGCAAAGCCACAGCCAATGCTTTGTCCCCAGAGGAGTACTGTTGGCTTTGTTCGGCCACCTTTCTCCGACCTGCTGTCGTGCAATTGTGCTATCCATTGTAACGCCGCCTGTGAATCGAGGTCTATTCCTGGTTCTGATGGCCGATCATGAGACGTCCAATAGCCTCGGTAACTCAGACAGACCATGGTATACTGGATCGATGGTTCATTTTCATGTGCCCGACGTATTATCCAGGAAAGATCTGGCAGTCTTGGCGGTAATGAAGATGCATTTCCTGAGTCGTCGAGTAAGCTACTGTAAAACACAAGATCGATGAGGTTGGCAAACCTTGGAAGTAAAGGATATAAACTGGGGTCTTGGCTTTGGCAGTACTCGGTTCAGGTACTGACGGTACATCTGCTAGACATAAGGCAATCTCTGTGCCATCTAATGACCTAATTCGCTCTTCCCTCCATTTAACACGGCCACAATCGCGGGAAACCTCATCAATGGTCATACTGCGCGCATTAGGCGGCAAAAAAGGATTGTAGATAATGGCATTCTGGAACAAGACCATCATTGCACATTTCCAACACCACAATGCCACGAATAAACCACTGAACAGCAGCGGCGGCATGAGAAAAGGCGTAAGATGCAAGGTTCTTATGCAGCCTGGTGAGGGCCTCAAGAATGCAAGTCTTTCTCTGTTGGAGCGGATATGGGGCCTTGTTCCCACGCAAGCTGTTCGAAAGCGCGGGAATGAGACGGCGACAGTGCGCAAGGCCATTGCATTGCGGTTGTGGTCGACGATCAAAGAAGCATCCGACAAGGGAGGAAGAGACGTGGGATGCTGTAGTTAGGCAAAGGTGCACGAGGGGTTATGACATGTTCGCTTGTCACTGGATTTGAAGAGGATGCAAGTGTGCGGATTGGGGATGTGATAGTCGAGGTTAGACAGCAGAGGTGATGGAGGGACGGGTAACAATAGTGAGAGAGATCTGACTGGACTCGATCGCTTTGTCCATACTTGTGCTAGCATGATCTATGGCTATAAGATGTCTGTACATCTCTTTTGGATTTCTTCTTACATCGATTAAGTTTTTTATATCATTTTATACAACTGTATTCAAACCGTTGAGAAATTGTCTGATCAATATATCTCATGTCTTGTGTGGTGTGATTGCTGATATCATAGCGACACGGCATATCCGCCCCACCAAACTCTCTTGTTTCAGCCATCTCAGGAACCAACTCGACCTAAACAGTACAGCCAGCACCTTGGACTGTCAGGTGGGTAGTAATAAAAGAGGCACACCAAAGTAAGTTGACAAAAAGTCTTTAGTATAAGTGTCGCCTAAACCTGATCTAAAACTTTTGTCGTTATCCTAACTCTTAGGTGGCCAGGGAGCTTTGGTGTGTCTATTTTTTTTGCGACCCGCCTGACTGTGCAGCAGTAACCAGAAACCGCATTGCTTTACCGTATATTTTAAACAAAAAAGCCCCCGACAATTTCTCAGCTTTAATCAGCAGTTTCCGCCTCTCCCTAATTCTAGTTCCTGAACATTCATTATTTCTCTCCCCTCTCGTCACCTTGTTCCTCCCGCATCTCGCGCCTAATAAATACAACGCCGTTTCCCCTCCCCCACTACCTACCTGCAGTCGCAAAAAGTCGCTTACAAACTTGCATCTGCCCCGCCATTACCGACCAGATTCAATATCGAACTAAATAAACTGACGTTGCTACCTACATCATCGCCCACTTCGTCTTTTGTTCTGAACAACTCCTCCCCAAAACAAATACACAACCATGCCTGCCTCCGATAAGGAAAACGAAGTACATGCGCATATCGAACTCCCCGAGGGAGACGATAAACCATCTCCACGCGCGGATGGCGAGTCCAGCCCTGGCATCAGGAATAGCAAGGGCTGGGATGGCAAGCTTCGCGTCCCAAAGTCAGCCTCTATGGCGAACCCAGAGGCTTTGACCGACTCAGAGTACTCGGACGAAGAGAATGTTATGAAGGGAGAGAAAATTGATGCTGATGAGGGTATGTTTAGTCGCACGCAGTAATAGAATCCTGGCTAACACCTTTTGCAGACCTTCTCGACGATGAAGACCCCGAGACCGACGAAATTATGTGTTCCCACTCTCGCATCGCCTCAATTTCTTCTTTACGCCTCGAGCGTTTCAAGAACGTCTCCCGAATTTGCCTCCGCCAGAACAGTATCGAGCAAATCGACGGCCTCTCCACCCTCGCCGAGACACTCGAGGACCTCGACCTCTACGACAACCTTATCTCCCACATCCGTGGCTTGGACGAGCTGACGAACCTTACGAGCCTCGATCTAAGTTTCAACAAGATCAAGCATATTAAACACATCAATCATCTGACGAAACTCAAGGAACTGTACCTTGTCGCCAACAAGATCAGTAAAATCGAGGGGCTGGAGGGGCTCGACAAGTTGACGTCTCTGGAACTCGGATCGAATCGTATTCGTGAAATCAGGAACCTCGATTCTCTCAAGGCGATTGAGGAGCTTTGGCTGGCAAAGAACAAGATCACCGAGCTCACAGGTCTTGGTGGTATGCCCAACCTACGCCTCCTCAGTATTCAGTCCAACCGTATAAGCGATCTTTCACCACTCAAGGACGTGCCCACTCTTGAGGAGCTTTACATTTCACACAATATGCTGGAGTCTCTTGAAGGTCTAGATCATAACCCCAAACTGCACGTGCTAGACATCTCAAACAACAAGATCACCAGTATCAAGGGTCTCGAGTCGCTTTCTGAGCTGGAGGAGTTATGGGCCAGTTACAACCTCATCAGCGATTACAAGGAAGTTGCCAAGTATCTCACCGACAAGAAGAACTTGACAACAGTGTACTTTGAAGGAAACCCACTGCAACTGCAGGAGCCGGTGGCATATAGGAACAGGATCCGGTTAACTTTACCACAAGTCAAACAGATTGATGCCAGTAAGTTTACCTCCATAATCGTTTCCAAGTATCATTTTGACTAACTCGTTTGCAGCCTTTGTGAGAACATAAGAACTCGGTTTTGTAAGGCATCAGCATAGAAAGCAAGGCGTTTGGGGGAGGTGTTTGTTTTTCTATACTCAAGACGACATCAATGGAGCATAGAAATAAATGACTCGATGTCAGAGAATTGACGTGATTCACGTGTCAGATGAATTCCCAATAAGATTGAGACATCAGAAGCTACATCGTGACTTTTACCATTAACTTTGCCTTGCCATGCTACGGATTAAATCACTGGTCAAAAGTAACGTTCACATCTTATGACTGCAGCCTTATGTGGAAGGGTTAACTGTCTTTTGTATTCTATGATAGCGGTTCTACAAAATGCAGCCCATCGTCATTTAACGCCTGATATCCCAAAACAGTCATGTTTCCCATGCTTCTCTTTTTTACTCATCAAATGTCATGTCATTATTTAACCGAAGATATAGAGGTTCTCGGCGGGGAAGTACTATAAGAGAGTTAGCATTGTCGCTCGGGCCATTTGGAATGAACGGAAACTTACGTTAGTGGGCTTGTTGAACTTGAGGTTGAGGTTCATCTTGGCGATGCGCTTCATGTCCTCGTCGTCGATGTTCCAGTCGATGCAGTCGAAGTTCTGCTCCATGTACTTGAGAGTGGTGCTCTTAGGGATGACAGCAAGACCCTGCTGGGTGGCCCATCGGAGAAGGACCTGAGCAGGGGTCTTGTTGTACTTGCTGGCAAGGCTGGTGAAGACTTCGTGCTCCATGAGAGGAGAAGCAGACTTGGCAATGTCCATGTCGAGCTCGATGAAGCCGGTAGGACCGAAAGAAGAGTAGGCAGTCAGAGCAATGCCCTCAGCCTTGGCGAGGGCGACGAGCTCAGTCTGCTGGTGGTAGGGGTGGAGCTCGACCTGGAGGGTGGCAGGGCGGATCTTGGCGTACTTGAGCAGGTCGTAGATGGTCTGAGCCTGGAAGTTGGAGATACCAATGGACTTGGCGAGACCCTTCTCAACGAGGTTCTCCATACCCTCCCAGGTCTCCTGGTTGGTGGCCTTGCTCCAGCGGATCTCGGTGCCGGCATCATCGTAGTGCCAGCCAGGGGGGTAGCGGACCTTGGGGTCGACGTACTCGAGGGCGACGGGGAAGTGGATGAGGAAGAGGTCAAAGTAGTCGATCTGCCAGTCGGCGAGCTGCTTGCGGGTGATGGGCTCGACGTTCTCCTTGTCGTGGTAAGTTTGCCAGAGCTTGGAGACGATGAAGAGGTCCTCTCGCTTCACAATGCCCTCCTTGATGGCGCGGGCGACACCCTCACCACAGGCCTTCTCGTTGCCGTAATCTGTTGGAAAATCATGTTAGTTACTGTCGAGCTGGTCTTGGCCTGGCTGGGTTGGCTTGTCCGGGTAAAAGAGAGCTTCACGAAGCTGTCACCCCACATTGTGTAGCTCCCCGTGTGGTGGAGGGGTAGTTTTGCAGGGGTAATGTGGCTGTTTGCTTGGGCAATTGGCAGGGAAAATGAGGGGCAGTGAACAGGGATTCAGCTGCAGAGGAGGGGCAGACATATTGTCTTGTAAGAGAGACAGATCGATCCGTGACGTGACCAAACAGGTAATTGTGATTGTAGAGGGAAGACATACCGCAAGCACCATCGAACAGACGGTAACCAGCCTTGATGGCGTTGTAGACAACCTCGGCGCAGTTGTCATCGACCTTCCAGAGGCCGAAGCCAATCTGGGGCATGTCGAAGCCGCTGTTAAGCTTGATGGTGGGAACGTTGACCATTGTGACGGTGTTTTGATGAGATTGTGTATGAGAGAAGATATGGATGATACAGTAGAAGAGGAGGAGAGGAGGGAAAGTAGGAATGGCAACACAGAGGAGGGGAGAGGCGTATTTATGGTAGGAAAGACAAACGTATGTTGTCTGTCTGGTCTGTTATCCCTAATGTATGATACAGCAGCCGCCCTCATGGCTGCGGCATGACAGCAGCAATGACATGGTACAGAATTGATAATTAGACACCTTGAAAAAAATATTCCGCAGATGCATGCTAAACTACATTGGTATTGATCTACTGTTTCCAGATCCGTGTGTGTCTTCGTTTTTGCCTCGTCGGTCATGGAATGTCACTCTGCATGGCATGGTTACTGTGGTATCATGGGACTGTAAGTGCAGGTCTTCGGTGCTTTGGGGGTGTGAAACCCCCAATCGCTACTAAAAGAGGTGTGTGCCTCTGATATAACGGCGGCAAATCTCCAAAGCTCCATCATGCGAGGAACAGTCTTGTCTGCCTTGAGATAATGCCGCCTTTGGTGGGGCAAAAAGGGAATTCATCCGGCGGGTGGTGGGCATAATAGTCCCGGGATCTTGTCACTCTTGTTATGTCTTACTATTCAAAATCCTTTTTTTTTTTTTTTT